>JABUQX010010187.1:7500-15489 GCA_015478945.1 Trachelipus rathkii | reverse complement strand
TTGAGACATAATATTCTCATCGGAATATTGAAGTGAGTGAGGGGAAATATCACGATTTCGAATCAGTTTGGCATGAGGGGAAATATTGAAGTCATGAGAATGAGGTTGCGTCTCATTATTTTCATGATGATTGACAGGGAAAACTGGATCAGGCTTCGCCGATTTTCCATTTTTATTACTACTATAATAATCTGTACGATTCTCGGGGTATAAAAAATTGACTTGTGATGAAGAATTTTCATCTAGATTCGGATAAGAATGATGAGGATTTGAATGATTTGGAGCATAATTATTCTGCTCAGATTGAGATATATACCTTACCCTATTTAATCCTTCAGGAGAGAATGGTTCCCAGGCAGTTCCCTGGCATCTTCTTTGCGTCCCACGCACGTGATTTTTCTGACACATTGTGCAGAAAGGACGAAATATACATTGTGAAGTCGGGTGACCATGATTTTCACAAGATTTACAAAAGAGAACCTTACGTTTAGGTTGATTATTTGATGCAGAATGATGAGAATTATTAGAAAAACTTGAAGATTTAAACGGCTATATTTTCCCATTAAAAGAGCATGTTTCTTTCCTTTTTCCGTTAATATAACATTATTCATTAAAAAAAACATATTTTTCTATTAATAGAACATGTTTTTTCCATTAAAAGAACATGTTTTTCTATTAATAGAACATGTTTTTTCCATTAAAAGAACATGTTTTCTCATTAAAAAACATGTTTTTCCATTAAAAAGAATGTTTTTTTATTAAAAGAAACGTCTCTGTTCATCTGTAAACTTGACATCGAGGATTAAGGAAGATAAATCAATAAAAATTTGTAACGCTCTCTGTGCGTCAGTAATGAACTCAGGTAATGATTTATTACTGCTCCTTAAATTAACGAAATCGCTAAAGCTTCAAAAAACTTTTGAACAAATTGAATTCAAAATTAATGACAGTTCAGTTTTGAACTCTTCCCAAGTCTTGCATTCTTCAACTCAGGGGTGGAATTAATAAGAAAACCAACATTACCTTCTCGAAGATTTAGAAATCGGGCATACGTACGTAATTTCTTCAGAATCAGATCATCTATACCTTCTCTTGAAAAACAACTCTATTGATGAAGAACCAATCGTGACGATCATTTCTTCCAAAGTTATCAACAAAGCCAATAATACGAATATTAGTTTTGAATGAGAGAGACGTATCTACTATTTAGAATGAGGTCGAGACTGCTGGAGAAATATTAATGAACGAAGAAAGAATAAAGATTTTGACATCGAGTCTTCGGCAGTCGGATTTGACTCTCGTAGGAGTTTTAATGGATCGTCTTCGTTTATTTCGACACTATCTTCGTTTCGACGGCATAGAAGAATAAAAATATAAAAGAAAGAAATATGAAAACTAGGAATAATATATTATAAAAAAAATAAACTTGCAAAAAACCAAAAAAAATTTGACCAAGAAATAACTTACTCCGAAGTAGAAATGGTAGATGGATCGATGGAATGCTCAGATGTATTTATGCGTATTTTGATAAATATGAAGGACTTTTTTCCTCAAAATGAATATTAAAAAAAATATATTCTTATTCATAGAATTAAAATAAATAAATAAATAAATAAATCGATCTTATAGTAATTCAAAAACCCTTATTTGACCTACGCGCCCTACTGTAGGCGAAATTGTAAAATAACCTCTTGCGGAATCTAGCAATTTTATTTTTTTCTCGAAATGGAATTCCGAAAGATTTTTTGAATATTTCTGCTGCAAGACCTTGAAAATATTAAAAAATTGTTAATTACAATACTATATTTATATATATTATCATCAAAAAAATAAAATGATTATAATATATATATATTATATATATATTATATATATAATATATATATATAATATATATTATATTAATTATATAATATATATATATATATATAATATATATATATATATATATTATATATATATATAAATATATAAATATATAATATAGATAATATATATAAAATATATATTCTTATATTCTATATATATATATATAATCATATATATATATATATATATATATTATATATATATATATATATATATATATATAATATATATAAAGAAAATAACTATTGCAAATCTCCTTCAATAATCTAAAAATATCCATATATATATAATATATAAAATAATATATATATATATATAATATAAAATATATAATATTTTATATATATATATATCATATATTTTGGAGAATTGGGGGTGGAAAAACTCCCCTAACTCCTTTTCGGCAAAAAAGGACGATAAATGACGAGTATGTGCAACCCATCGAGCACACATACAAAAAATACCTCCCAAAATGTACATTACACTTTAACAAAAAAAATAATAATAATAATAATTATTATTTCTGAGTTACACAGAGTAATTCTCTTGCGTTTTTGAGTAAACAGGAAAAAATTCGAAGAAAATCCCTCTCATTTAATTTCCCAAATAAAATTAATCCTTCACATATACTACATTCGTTAGTAATTACAGGAACAAGTATCCTCCTATATCCCAAAAGAGAATAATCATCTACTACGTAGCATACAAGTTATATATATAATTAATATGATATATATATAATCTATATATATATATATATATATATATATATATATATATATATATATATTATATTATATATATAATATATATATATATATATACACGATATGATATACACGATTCTGGTGTCGTTGGAAAAGGATGTGTTAAAAACCAGAAGAAATAGAAGAAAAACAGAAGGAGACAAAGCAGAAGAGGATAAAGAAAAGGAATCAAAGAGGAGTGTATTTACCCCTAAAGAAATTGGATTGGAAAAGAAAGAATCAAAATGTTGAATTAGGGAAGAAAATCAACATTCAAGAGAGACTGAACTTTGTGAAAATAAATACTTCTATTTATGATTGAAATTGATAAATTATAAATCAAACAAAATTATAATTTATAATAATATATTGCAACTATTAAAAAATTATTATATGTGAAGCAGCAAAATTTTGACCCAATGTTCTTTAAAAAAAAATGATTATTACCGACCGCAAAATAGGCTCAGTCTTCTTGAATATTGATAATATAATGGAGGCTTGTTTATCCTGACACCAGAATCATCTAGTCTCAAAAGTAGACTCTCTATTAAGGCTGCTTGAGGATGGGAACCCTCAACAGTTTTTTGAATCTTCCCATGAACAGATGAAGAGATTCACAGCAAGTGATCTGCAGACTGCAGCTGACGCCACCTCCCAGATTTGGGAGAAGCTGATAAAAAATTTATATATTATATATATATTTTATTATTATTATTATATTATTATAGGTACAGACACTTATTCCCGCTTAAGCGTATGGTACGTGCAGCTTCCCTATTTCCTTCATCTCGCTCACCCACCTCCTCCATTCCATTCTATCTCTCGCCATCACCCGACCTTCCCTCACCCTCATCCTCTCTCTCCAGCATTCCTTTATTCACACCATCCACCTTCTTTGGTCTCCCCCTCCTCTCTTCCTAATCCCCCTCGCTTCCCAAACCTCTCCTAACCACCCTCTGCTCCTTCATTCTCTCCAGATGTCCCAACCATCTTAACATTCCCTTATCCGCTCTTCTCACCAAACATTCTTCCAATCACATCTCTCTCTATTACCCTATTCCTAATCCTTCTCTCTTTTACTAACCCCACATTCCGCTCTCAAACCTTCTTCAAACACCTCCAATTCTTCTTGGACCTAGCATTCAACCCCCATGTTTCACACCATATAGTACCGCTGAACACAACATTTTTTCAAACATAGCTTATCTTAAGTTATTAGTGATAAATCCCCCGCATTTCCATAATTCCCTCAAACCACTCAATTCTCCCATTCCTTCTCCTACTCTGTGATCTATCTCTTTCTTCATCCCTCCCCCTTTACCCAAATCCATCCCTAAAAATCTGAAAACCTTTTACTTTTTCTAATACTACACCTCCTACTCGAATTTCTAACCTCTACTGCTCCATCTGTTCCTCCTGCCTCAAACACTAACACGTTACTCTTACCTGGATTTATTTTAAGACCCTTTTGTCCACACACTCATCTCAAACTCCTTCACCAAATACTACAGCCCTTCTGAATACCTTCGCACCAAGGTAGTATCATCCGCAAATAGTTTCAGTTCACCTCCCATCTATCACCCCTATCCATCAGTGCCACCCCTCTCCCTCCTTCATCATTGCCTCTGTCAAACACTCTCCACTAAATAAGTGAAAAGCCACGTGACATTAAACATCCCTGTCTCAACCCTCTCTCCACTCCAAACATCTCACTCTCCCTCCTAATACTCTCACACACATTTGCTATTCTTATAAAAGGCCCTAAAACCTTTACTTAATTTACCCCCTACTCCATGTTCCTCACACCCTCCATAATTCCCTCCTCTTCACTCTATCATATGCTGTCTCTAAATCTAAAAAACACCCAACACTTTCCTTCTCATATACCTTTCCACAGCATCTTCATTTTGATATACTGATCCACACACCCCCATTCCATCCTAAATCCTCCTTGTTTTTCCCCCATTCTCTCTTCCGTTATATCTCTCACCCTCTCAATTTAGTATTCTCCCATCCACTTTCCCTACTACACTCAAAGACATACTAAAATTACCACACTCCATCCTATCCCTTTCCCTTATAGGGGAACCAAACAACCATCCTTCCCAAATCTGTGGAAACCTCTTCCTTCCATCCAACATAAATGTATACAACCTCGTACACCATTCTCCTCTACCCCTCGCCTCCCATCGGTAACATTCCATATCACACCATCACTAGCACCCGAATGGACTTTCCCTTTTTCCTGTAGATAACGCCCTAATACATTATCTTCCATTTGATATCTCATATCTCCTTCTATGTCCCCTCTTCACCCCCATCCCCACCTCATTGCAAATCCTCCCTACTCCATCCTCTCCACCCGATTTCACTTCAATAATCCTCTAAAATATTCCCCCCATCTTTTCCTCACCCTATCCTCCCCTCCTATCCTTCCCCCATCCCCTCCCTTAACCCTCTCTCCTATACCACTCCTTTTCTTCTTTTTATTTATCTTTCAGAATATCTTGCTCCCTGTTTCAAAATATTCTTCACTGTTCTACCACCATTCATTATTTCATTTCCTCTCGCCTCTCACCGCCCTCTCTGCTTCACTCCTAACCCCCTCTATCATTCCTCCCCCTTTCCCTTCTCTTATCCCCAACCATCTCACATAGACCTCTTTTTTCTTTTTTCACCTACTCTTTCACCTCCTCACTCCACCATTCACTTCCTTTCCTACTACTTGCTCCCACCTTTTTAACTCCGCATATCCCTCTGGCCTCTTCACAAATTGTCTCTTTAAATCTCTTCCACTCCTCCTCCACATCCCTAATTTCCGTCTCTCTCACGTCCCTCCATCTATCCTCCATACCCCTCCTAAACTCGTTCTTACACAATGTCTCATCTAAATTTTCCACCTTATATTCTATTTTCCATCTTTTTTTCTCTTTCTCTAACCGTACCTCTCCCCCTACCCTTAACCTAGCAGACCACAAATAGTGATACAGATAACCCCCTACTGCCCCTACTGAATACATTCACACTAGTATCTGCCTCCATGCCTTACTTTTTTACCACATAATCCCCCCCAGTAAGCTCCCCCCCAGTATACTCTCACTCTTCCATGCCCATGCCTATACTTATGATTTTCACCTTCTTGAACAGTATCCCAAACTTCAATTTCTGATCAACACATACTCTAACATACTGTTCCCATTAACTTCCTTTCCCTACCCCAAATGGACTATAATCTACCCTCTTCTCTCTTCCCACTCCGCATTCAAATCTCTAAAAACAAATTTTATTCAATTAAGGGCTAGATCAATTTTTCCTGGGCGGGCCCCAGTTTCACCCCACCTAAAACAGGACATAAAATGTCGAATTTCAGCCGATTTTGAACTAATTAAACACCAAAATATGAGCTTTTTGCCCTTAAAAACGTTGTTTTCCGGTGTTTTTAATTTTTACAAGAAATTCTTTCAGAATCTTCACATGTTAACAATTCATGAAAATTCTTGTTTCTGCATTCACAACAGTATTTTCCTTATTTAATTAAAAAGACTGCAACTTGAAATATGCAAGATAGGTCCAACCTAAAAAATACAGAAGTACTTTTTCGATTTTTTGAGTTTTGTGCTCAGCGTTTCCAATTTCCAAACCCAATTTTTTTTTGAATCTTTGAATTTGAGAAAAAAGAAAATTGCGATAATTTTTTTCTATTCAAGTGAATTGGAGAAATTTTCAGGCATATGTAGTCAAGCCAGATGCACAGTGCTTTTGGGTATCATATTTGTATATCATTAGTTTTGATTTTTTGGAACAAATTTTCAAAAAAAAAAATTTCAAAATTTTTAAAAAATATTCCTTTAAATATTCACGTAAAAATATCACAAATTAACAGAAGATTCGTGCAAGCTGCCCGACTACATATGCCCTGAAAATTTCATCCATCACGTTGAATAGAAAAAAATTATCCGCAATTTTTCATCTCACAAATCAAAGAGAAAAATGGGTTAACATTCGACAACGCTGGATCACTAAAACTCAAAAAATCGAAAACAGCAAATGTGACTATCGTAATAAGGACACCTATCATATGCATATTCAAGTTTGAAGGTCAATTTGAGAAAAAAATTCTGGAAAAGTTCGTACAAAAAATTCAGAGAACATGAATTTTCATGAACTTTGGAAAAAATGAAATTCTGAAAAGAATGACTACAGATCACAAAAAACACCGAAATCAACGTATTTAGAGGCAAAAGAAAGGCTACATTTTTGTTGTATTATATAGTCAAAATCGCCTGAAAATTCCGAATTTTAATGTCTTTTTATGGTGGGTGAAAAACTGGGGCCTCCCCAGGCAAAAAATGGATCAGCCCTTAACCCGAATCTTTCCCCACATTCATGTCAATTCCTCCAAAATCTTTCTCTCTCCTCCTCCCTTGAAACTCCATACTGGTGCCATACGCGCATATAACAACCACAATTCCACCCCCCAAATTCAAATTTAACCACATTATTCTGACGATTCACCTATTTCAACACTTTACCTATATCCCAACCTCTTCCTCTATTATATCCTACCCTATTCCCTCGCCTCACCCTCTCGTTACCCCCGAAATCAACCCTTACAAATTTTCCAAAGACCATCTCCTTCTATCCTTTCAGCTTTTTCTGTCAACCCTAGAACATCCAACCTTTTTTCTTCAAACATAAACCCCACTTCCCTTTTCAGAACCTCATTTATCCCTCTCACATTCATGACAACCACTCTAATCTAATCTCTATTTGCCAATACCTTATCTCTTTATCCTCTCTACTCTCCTTAGTCCTGACCCTCTTATTCACCACTCCACTTTTTTCTATTCCACACTCGATTAGGCTGCACGTTTACCGGGATCCCACAACCTGAGGCACTTCCCAATACCTCAAGCTCCAAACCCCGCTCAAACAAATTCACACTATAACTATAAAACTTAAATTAAAACTCTTCTCAGAGTTCAATATTGAATATCGATTTAAAGGTCCCTGAATAATTTTCCTTCTGTGATTATAAACTTGATGCAATCTATTCCTATATTAGAATCAACAGGAACCTTGATGTATTCCCCTTCTGTTTTGGAGATACTCTTGTTAGAGTTCCTTGGCTTAAATTTCTTACACTTTAAACTTTCTTGTTTAATATATATTCCTTGATGAAATACCCTATAACTGTCTTTAAGACACTCTTATCATTCGCAGAGTTCCCTGTTATCTCTAACTGTTAGTATATATAATATATATATAATATTATATATAATATCATCTACTACCTACTACCTATTATTACCTCACTACACAGCTAACTATACACCTCACTAACTCATACTATATATAATATATAATATATATA
>JABUQX010010186.1:0-22562 GCA_015478945.1 Trachelipus rathkii | reverse complement strand
AAGAGGTGGCCAGTAGATGGACAGGAGATGGGCAGAAGATGGCCAGAAGATGGCCAGGAGATGACCAATAGATGGACAGAAGATGGTTAGTAGATGGCCACAAGATGGACAGGAGATGGCCAGGAGATAGACAGAAGATGGAGAGGAGATGACAAGGGAATGGCTAGGAGATAACCAGATGATGGACTGAAGATAGCTAGAAGATGAATAGAAAATGGCCAGGGGATGCTAGTAGATGAAAAGGAGATGACCAGAAGATGGCCAGAAAATGGCCAGTAGATGACTAGTAGATGGATAGAAGATGGTCAGTAGCTATCCAGAAGATGGACAGGAGATGGACAGTAGATGGACATAAGATGGCCAGGAGATGGACAGTAGATGGACAGGAGATGGACAGAAGATGGCCAGAAGATGGACAGGAGATGACCGAGTAGATGGACAGAAAGAAGGTCAGTAGATGGCCAGAGATGGACAGGAGAGGACATTAGATAGTCAGAAAGATGGCGGCAGGGACTGGCCAGTAGATGGCCAAAAGATGGTCAATAGGTGGTCAGAAGATAGCCATGAGATGACCAGTTGATGAACAGAAGATAGTCAATAGATGGCCAGAGATGGCAAGAAGATGGAAAGATAGATGGCCAGAAGATGGCCTTATGATGGCCAGAAGATGGTCAGTAGGTGGCCAGAAGATGGCGAAGATGGCCAGAAGAGTGCCAGAAGATGGCGCAGTAGATGGCCAAAGATGGACAGTAGATTTTGCCCAGAAGATGGCCAGGAGAATGGACCACTAGATGGACAGATAGATAGTCAGTAGATGGCCAGAAGAATGGAAAGGAGATTGGCCAAGAGATGGGCAAGAGATGGCAAAAGATGGCCGTAGGAGAAATGCAAGGGGAATAGCCAGGAGATCTCCTAGATATGGACTGAAGATGGCCAGGAGATGTCCAGTAAATGGAAAGAAGATGGCAAGGAGATGGCTAGTAGATGGACAGAAGATGGTCAGTAGATGGACAGAAGATGGCAATTAGATAGATAGTAGATGGACAGAAGATGGTCAATAGATGGGCAGGAGATGACCAGGACATGGCCAAAAGATGGTCAGGAGATGGCCAGAAGGTGGCCAGAAGATGAAAAAGAGATGGACAGTAGATGGACAGAAGATAGTCTGTAGATAGCCAGAAGATGGACAGGAGATGGCCAGTAGATGGAGAGAAGATTGCCAGGAGATGGCCAGAAGATGGCCAGCGAGATAGCAAGGGAATAGCTAGGAGAATAAAAGGAGATATAACTGACAACCGATGGCCGAGAGATATGCCAGTAGAACAAATAAAGATGACAGGGGATGGCCATAAGAAGGCCAAAAGATTGCTAGAGAAGGCCAGGGAATGGCGCAGGAGATAACAGTAGATTTGGCTAAGGAAGAAAATGGCAAGGAGATGGAAAAGAAGATGGAACAAATAGCATGGCTAGAAGATGGACAGGTCAGATGGCCAGAGATGTTCAGTAAATGGCTAAAGGTGCCAGGAGATGGTCAGTAAATAGACAGAGGATAGTTAGTAGATGGCAGAAGAGGACAGAAGATAGCCAATTAGATGTACAGAAGAATGGCCATTAGATGGACAGAAGATGGCCAGGGGTGGCCAGTAGATGGAAAAAAATGCCGGGTATGGCCAAGAGATGCAGAAGATGGCGCAGTAGAGAAAGGGAAGGGAATGGGCAGAGAGATACCAGGAGATGGCTAAGAGTGGCAAGGAGATGGACAGAGATGGATAGTAGATGGCCAGAACATGACGACAGGAGATTGCCAGAAGATAACAGTCAGTAGTGGCCAGAAGATGGCCAGAGAACTGGCCAGAAATGGGGCAATAGATGGACGAAGATGGTGCCGTAGATGGCAGAAAGATGGAACAGGAGATTGGCGCAGTAGATGGACAAGAATATGGCCAGAAGAGGCTATAGATGGACAAAAGACTGACAAAAGATGGCAAGAAGATGGCCAGAAGAATGCCAAGGAGATGACCAGAGAATTGGACAGAAGATGTAGTAGATGGCCAGAAGAAATGGCCTGAAGATCGGCCAGAAGATGGTCAGGAGATGGCAGGGGATTGCAGGCGATAACCAAGAAGATGGGACTAAAAGAATGGCCAGGAACTATATGGTCAGTAGATGGATAAGAAGATGCCAGGGATGTATAAAGATAACCAGTTGATGGCTAGAAGATGGCTAGGAGATAGCCAAAATATGGCCAAGAGATTGGGCTGAAGATGGTCAGTAGAGGGTCAGAAGATGGCCAGAAGATGGGCAGGAGATGGACAGTAGATGTACAGAAGATAGTTAGTGGATGGCCAGAAGATGGACAGGATATGGAACACCAGGAAATTGCCAGAAGATGGCTAGGAGATGGCAAGGGAATGGATAGGAAACCAGGAGATTGCCAGAAGATGGCTAGGAGATGGCAAGGGAATGGATAGGAAATAACCTGATGGCCAGGAGATGGATGGTATATGAATAGAATATGGCCAGGGGATGGCCATGAGATGGCCAGAAGATGGATAGGAGAAGGCAAAGGAATGGCCAGAAGATAAGCAGAAGATATCTAAGAGATGGCAAGGAGATGGACAGAATATGGACAGTAGATGGCCATAAAATGGCCAGTAGATGGCCAGAAGATGGTCAGTAGATGGCCAGAAGATAGCCAGAAGATGGCCAGGATGTGGTCGGTAGATGGGCAGAAGATGGTCAGTAGATGGCCAGAAGATGGACAGGAGATGGACAGTAGATATACAGAAGATGGCCAGGTGATGACCAGTAGATAAACAAAAGATGGCCAGAAGATGACCAGTTGATGGACAGAAGATGGCCAGAGGGTTTCAGTAGATGAACAAAAGATGGCCAGAATGATGGCCAGTGGATGATCAAGTAGATGGACAGAAGAAATGGTCAGTACAGTGTACAGAAGATGGCCAGGAGATAGCCAGTAGATGGACAGAAGATGGTCAATAGATGGGCAAGAGATGACCAGGCATGACCAAAAGATGGTCAGGAGATATCCAGAAGGTGGGGCCAGAAGATGACCAGGAGATGGACAGTAGATGGACAGAAGATGGTCCGTAGATAGCCAGAAGAATGGACCAGGAGATGGCCAGTAGAAAGGACAGACCGATTGCCAAGAGATGGCAGAAGATGGCCAGAGATGGCATTAATGGACAGGAAGATGGCCATGAGGTGCCAGTAATGGACAGGAGATGGCCTAGAAGATGGCCAGAAGATGGCAGGAGATGACCAGTAAGATGAACAGAAAGATGTTAGTCAGATGCCAAAGATGAAGGAGATGGCCAGGAGAAATGGACAGAAGATGGAGAGGAGATGGCAAGGGATGTACTAGGAAAATAATCAATGATGGACTGAAGATAAACCGAAGATGAATAGTCAAGAATTGGCCATGGGATGGCTTAGTAGAATGACAGGAGATTGAACCAGAAGATGCCAGAAAATGGCAGTAGATGACTAGTAGATGGACAAAAGATGGTCAGTAGATATATAGAAGATGGACAGGAGATGGACAGTAGATGGACAGAAGATGGACAGGAGATGGCCAGCAGATGGACAGGAAATGGACAGAAGATGGCCAGAAGATGGCCAGGAGATGACCAGTAGAATGACAGAAGAAGGTCAGTAGATGGCGGAAATGACAATGAGACGGACAGTAGATAAGACGAAGATGGCCAAAGAGGTGCCATGTAGATGGCCAGAAGATGGTCATAAGAAGGCCAGAAGGGCCAGAAGATGGCCAGGAGATGGCCAGTAGACGAAAAGAAGATAGTTAGTAGATGGCCAGAAGATGGACAGGAGATGGCCAGTAGATGGACAGAAGATGGCCATGAGGTGGCCAGTAGATGGACAAGAGATGGGCAGAAGATGGCCAGAAGATGGCCAGGAGATGACCAATAGATGGACAGAAGATGGTTAGTAGATGGCCACAAGATGGACAGGAGATGGCCAGGAGATGGACAGAAGATGGAGAGGAGATGGCAAGGTAATGGCTAGGAGATAACCAGATGATGGACTAAAGATAGCCAGAAGATGAATAGAAGATGGCCAGGGGATGGCTAGTAGATGAAAAGGAGATGACCAGAAGATGGCCAGAAAATGGCCAGTAGATGACTAGTAGATGGATAGAAGATGGTCAGTAGCTATCCAGAAGATGGACAGGAGATGGACAGTAGATGGACAGAAGATGGCCAGGAGATGGCCAGTAGATGGACAGGAGATGGACAGAAGATGGCCAGAAGATGGACAGGAGATGACCAGTAGATGGACAGAAGAAGGTCAGGAGATGGCCAGAAGATGGACAGGAGAAGGACAGTAGATAGACAGAAGATGGCCAGGGAATGGCCAGTAGATGGACAAAAGATGGCCAGAAGATGGTCAGAAGATAGCCAGGAGATGACCAGTTGATGAACAGAAGATGGTCAGTAGATGGCCAGAAGATGGCCAGAAGATGGCCAGAAGATGGACAGGGAGATGGCCGGGAGATGGCCAGAAGATGGTCAGTAGGTGGCCAGAAGATGCCAGAAGATGGCAGAAGATGGCCAGTAGATGAACAGAAGATGGTTAGTAGATAGCAGAAAGATGCCAGGTAGATGACCAGTTGATGGACAGAAGTAGTCAGTAGATGGCGCAGAAGATGGAAAGGAAGATTGCCCAGAGATGGCCAAGCCAGATGGCTAAAAGATGGCTAGGAGATGCAAGGGGAAATAGCCAGGAATATCCTGGAGATGGAGCTGAAGATGCCAGGAGATTCCAGTAGATGGAAAAAGATAGCAATGAGATTGGCCAGGAAGAGGCAAGGGAATGTTCAGAGAGATAACCAGCGAGAATAGCTAAGAGATTGCAAGAGATACATAGAATGGACAATGGTTGTGCGCCAGAAGATGGCCAGCTAGACTGGCCAGAAGATGGTCATAAGAAGGCCAGAAGGTGGCCTGAAGATGGCCAGGAGATGGCCAATAGATGGACAGAAGAAGGTCAGCAGATGGCCACAAGATGGACAGGAGATGGCAATTATATGGACAGAAGATGGCAATGGGATATCCAGTAAATAGCCAGTAGATGGCCTGAAGATGGCCAGAAGATGGGACAGGAGATAACCAATAGATGGACAGAAGATGGTTAAGATGCCACAAGATGGACAGGAGATGGCCAGGAGATGGAAAGGAGATGGACAGTGATGGCAAGGGAATGGCTAGGAGATAACCAGATGATGGACCTGAAGATAGCCAGAAGATGAATAAAAGATGGCCAGGGGATGCTAGTAGATAAAAAGGAGATGACCAGAAGATGGCCAAGAAAATGGCCAGTAGATGACTAAGTAGATGGATAGAAGATGGTCAGTAGCGGCCAGTAAATGGACAGGAGATGGACAGTAAATAGACAGAAGATGGCCAGGATGTGGCAGTAGATGGACAGGAGATGGACAGAAGATGGGCAGAAGATGGACAGGAGATGACCAGTAGAATGACAGAAGAAGGTCAGTAGATGGCCGAAGATGGACAGGAGACGGACAGTAAAAGATAGACAGAAGATGGCAAGGGAATGGCTAGGAGATAACCAGATGATGGGCCAGAAGATGGTCAGAAGATAGCCATGAGATGACCAGTTGATGAACAGAAGATAGTCAGTAGATGGCCAAAAGATGGCCAGAAGATTGGCGCAGAAGATGACAGGAGATGGCCGGGAGATGGCCAGAAGATGGTCAGTAGGTGGCCAGAAGATGGCCAGAAGATGGCCAGAAGATGGCCAGAAGATTGCCAGAAGATGGCCAGAAGATGGCCAGAAGATGGTCAGTAGCTATCCAGAAGATGGAAAGGAGATGGACAGTAGATGGAACAGAAGAGGTCGTAGATGGCCAAAAGATGGACAGGAGACGGACAGTAGATAGACAGAAGATGGCCAGGGAATGGCCAGTAGATGGCCAAAAGATGGCCAGAAGATGGTCAGAAGATAGCCATGAGATGACCAGTTAATGAAAGAAGATGGCCAGAAGATGGCCAGTAGATGGCCAGCAGATGGACAGAATGGCCGGAGATGGCCAGAAGCTGGTCATTAGGTGGCCAGAAGACTGGCCAGATCGAAGATGGGCAGAGATGCCAGTAGATGGGCAGAAGATGGTCAGTAGATATGGCCAGAAAACAGTAAAGATAGAAAAGAATTTCTAAAACACATAGAGCCATACCATGAAGGTGATATCTTAGGCCAAAATCGTGAAATTATAATAGCCAATTATATATGGTCAGGTAATATAAATAAACTCTGTAGTTTAGCCCAAGAATTAGAAAATGAAAGAAGATGGAAGGAGATGGAGTTAATTGTCAGAGCAATTATGGTTATGAATGCACAAAGAATGCAAAGCCTTGTACCGATATTCCCATGTACTCAGGTGATGGTTCAAATTATGAATGCACTTAAAAGGAATGGTAGATGGACAGAAGAAGGTCAGTAGATGGCCAGAAGATGGACAGGAGACGGACAGTAGATAGACAGAAGATGGCCAGGGAATGGCCAGTAGATGGACAAAAGATGGCCAGAAGATTGTCATAAGAAGGCCAGAAGGTGGCCAGAAGATAGTTAGGAGATCTCAAGTAGATGGACAGAAGATAGTTAGTAGATGGCCAGAAGATGGACAGGAGATGGCCAGTAGATGGACAGAAGATGGCCAGAAGATGGCTAGTAGATGGACAAAAGATGGCCAGAAGATGGCCAGAAGATGGCCAGGAGATGACCAGTAGATGGACAGAAGATGGTCAGTAGATGGCCAGTAGATTGCAAAAGATGGCCAGAGATGGTCAGAACAGATAGCCCATGAATGACCAGTTTGATGAACAGAAGATACGTCAGTATATGGCCAGAAGATGGCCAGAAGAAATGGCCAGAAGATGGGTAGAAGATGGTACAGGAGATGGGCCGGGAGAATGGCCAGAAGAATGGTCAGTAGGTGGCCAGAAGATGGCCAGAAGAAGGCCAGTAGATGGCCAGAAGATGCAGAAGATGGCCAGAAGATGGTCAGTAGCTATCCAGAAGATGGACAGGAGATGGACAGTAGATGGACAGAAGATGGCCAGGAGATGGCCAGTAGATGGACAGGAGATGGACAGAAGATGGACAGAAGATGGACAGGAGATGACCAGTAGATGGACAGAAGAAGGTCAGTAGATGGCCAGAAGATGGACAGGAGACGGACAGTAGATAGACAGAAGATGGCCAGGGAATGGCCAGTAGATGGACAAAAGATGGCCAGAAGATGGTCAGAAGATAGCCAGGAGATGACCAGTTGATGAACAGAAGATGGCCAGAAGATGGCCAGAAGATGGCCAGAAGATGGACAGGAGATGGCCGGGAATAGCCAAAGATGGTCAGTAGTGGCCAGAAGATGGCGCAGAAGATGCCAAAGATGGCCAGTAGATGGGCAGAAGATGGTCAGTAGATGGCCAGAAGATGGCCAGGAGATGACCAGTAGATGGACAGAAGATAGTCAGTAGATGGCCAGAAGATGGAAAGGAGATTGCCAAGAGATGGCCAACGAGATGCGCAATAGATGGCTAGGAGATGCCAGGAATTAAGCGCCAGGTTATATCTGCGAGAATGGACTAAATATGGCCAGGCGATGTCAGTAGATGGGAAAGAAAGATGGCAATGAGATGGCCAGTAGATGGACAGGGAATGTTCAGGAGATAACCAGGAGATAGCTAAGAGATGGCAAGGAGATGAATAGGAGATTGCCAGTAGATGAAAAGAAGATAGTTAGTAGATGGCCAGAAGATGGACAGGAGATGGCCAGTAAATGGACAGAAGATGGCCATGAGGTGGCCAGTAGATGGACAGGAGATGGCCAGAAGATGGCCAGAAGATGGCCAGGAGATGACCAATAGATGGACAGAAGATGGTTAGTAGATGGCCACAAGATGGACAGGAGATGGATAGGAGATGGTCAGAAGATGGAGAGGAGATGGCAAGGGAATGGCTAAGAGATAACCAGATGATGGACTAAAGATAGCCAGAAGATGAATAGAAGATGGCCAGGGGATGCTAGTAGATGAAAAGGAGATGACCAGAAGATGGCCAGAAAATGGCCAGTAGATGACTAGTAGATGGATAGAAGATGGTCAGTAGCTATCCAGAAATGGCAGGAGGATGGACAGTAGGATGAACAGAAGATGGCCAGGAGATGGACAGTAGATTGGACAGGGATGGACAAGAACGATGGCCACGAAGATGGACAGGAGATGACGCAGTAAGAATTGGACAGAAAGAGGTCAGTAGATGGCCAGAAGATGGGACAGGCAGCGGACATTAGACTAGTCAGAAGATGGCCAGGGGAATGGCCAGTAAGAATGGCCAAAAGGAATGTCAGAAAGATGTCAGAAGCATCGCCATCGAATGACCAGTTGATGACAGAAGATAGTCAATAGATGGCCAGAAGATGGCAAAGAAGATGGAAAGAAGATGGACAGGAGTGGCGGAGATGGCAGAAGATGGTCAGTAGGTGCCAGAAGATGCCAGAAGATGGCAGAAGAGTGCCAGAAGATGGCCAGTAGATGGCCAGAAGATGGAACAGTAGATGGCCAGAAGATGGGCCAGGAGATGCCACTAAGATGGACAGAAGATTAGTCAGTAGATGGCCAGAGATGAAAAGGAGATTGCCAAGAGATGGCCAAGAGATGGCCAAAAGATGGCTAGGAGATGCAAGGGGAATAGCCAGGAGATATCCTGGATATGGACTGAAGATGGCCAGGAGATGTCCAGTAAATGGAAAGAAGATGGCAAGGAGATGGCTAGTAGATGGACAGAAGATGGTCAGTAGATGGACAGAAGATGGCAATTAGATAGATAGTAGATGGACAGAAGATGGTCAATAGATGGGCAGGAGATGACCAGGACATGGCCAAAAGATGGTCAGGAGATGGCCAGAAGGTGGCCAGAAGATGAAAAGGAGATGGACAGTAGATGGACAGAAGATAGTCTGTAGATAGCCAGAAGATGGACAGGAGATGGCCAGTAGAAGGACAGAAGATTGCCAGGAGATGGCCAGAAGATGGCCAGGAGATAGCAAGGGAATAGCTAGGAGATAAAAAGGAGATAAACTGAAGATGGCCAGGAGATAGCCAGTAGACAATTAGAAGATGGCCAGGGGATGGCCATGAGATGGCCAGAAGATTGCTAGGAGAAGGCCAGGGAATGGCCAGGAGATAACCAGTAGATGGCTAAGAGATGGCAAGGAGATGGAAAGGAGATGGACAATAGATGGCTAGAAGATGGACAGGAGATGGCCAGAAGATGTTCAGTAAATGGCCAAAAGGTGGCCAGGAGATGGTCAGTAAATAGACAGAGGATAGTTAGTAGATGGCCAGAAGATGGACAGAAGATAGCCATTAGATGTACAGAAGATGGCCATTAGATGGACAGAAGATGGCCAGGGGATGGCCAGTAGATGGAAAGAAAATGGCCAGGGTATGGCCAAGAGATGTCCAGAAGATGGCCAGGAGAAGGGAAGGGAATGGGCAGGAGATAACCAGGAGATGGCTAAGAGATGGCAAGGAGATGGACAGGAGATGGATAGTAGATGGCCAGAAGATGACCAGGAGATGGCCAGAAGATGATCAGTCAGTAGATGGCCAGAAGATGGCCAGAAGATGGCCAGAAAATGGCCAATAGATGGACAGAAGATGGTCAGTAGATGGCCAGAAGATGGACAGGAGATGGCCAGTAGATGGACAGAAGATGGTCAGTAGATGGGAAATGAGATGGCAAGTAGATGGAAAGAAGATGGCCAGAAGATGGCCAGAAGATGGCCAGGAGATGACCAGTAGATGGACAGAAGATGGTCGGTAGATGGCCAGAAGATGGCCTGAAGATGGCCAGAAGATGGTCAGGAGATGGCAGGGGAATGTCCAGGAGATAACCAGAAGATGGACTAAAGATGGCCAGGAGATGGTCAGTAGATGGATAGAAGATGGCCAGGGGATGTCTAAGAGATATCCAGTAGATGGCTAGAAGATGGCTAGGAGATAGCCAAAATATGGCCAAGAGATTGGCTGAAATGGTCAGTAGAGGTCAGAAAGATGGCCCAGAAGATTGGGCAGGAGATGGACAAGTGATGTACAGAAGATAGTTAGTGGATGGCCAGAAGATGGACAGGATATGGAACACCAGGAAATTGCCAGAAGATGGCTAGGAGATGGCAAGGGAATGGATAGGAAATAACCTGATGGCCAGGAGATGGATGGTATATGAATAGAATATGGCCAGGGGATAGCCATGAGATGGCCAGAAGATGGATGGTAGATGAATAGAAGATGGCCAGGGAATGGCCATGAGATATCCAGAAGATGGATAGGAGAAGGCAAGGGAAGGGCCAGAAGATAAGCAGAAGATATCTAAGAGATGGCAAGGAGATGGACAGAATATGGACAGTAGATGGCCATAAAATGGCCAGTAGATGGCCAGAAGATGGTCAGTAGATGGCCAGAAGAATGGTCAGTAGTATGGCCAGAAAGATGGACAGGAGATGGAGCAGTAGATATACAGAAGATGGCCAGGTGATGACCAGATGAACAAAAGATGGCCAGAAGATGACCAGTTGGGACAGAGAATGGCCAAAGTTTCAGTAGAATGAAACAAAAGAGGCAAGAAGAAGGCCAGTGGATGATCAGTAAATGGACAGAAGATGGTCAGTAGATGTACAGAAGATGGCCAGGAGATAGCCAGTAGATGGACAGAATGGTCAATAGATGGGCAAGAGATGACCAGGAGATGGCCAAAAGATGGCAATGAGATGCCAGTAGATGGCCAGAAGATGGTCAGCAGATGGACAGAATATGTCCAGGAGATGGCCGGAAGATGTCCAGGAGATGGCTAGGGAATGGGCAGGAGATAACAGGAGATGGCTAAGAGATGGCAAGGAGATGGACAGGAGATGGATAGTGGATGGCCAGAAGATGACCAGGAGATGGCCAGAAGATGATCAGTCAGTAGATGGCCAGAAGATGGCCAGCAGATGGCCAGAAAATGGCCAAAAGATAGTCGGAAAGATGGTCAGGAGATGGCTAGGAAGATTGTCAGAAAATGGCCAGTAGAATGGACAGAAAATGGAGCAGAAGATGTTTAGTACGATGGACCAAAAGATGACAAAGATGGCCAGATAGTGGGCAGAAGATGGCCAGGAGATGGCCAGTAGATGGACAGAAGATGGACAGGAGATGGCCAGAAGATGGCCTGAAGATGGCCAGAAGATGGTCAGGAGATGGCAGGGGAATGTCCAGGAGATAACCAGAAGATGGACTAAAGATGGCCAGGAGTTGGTCAGTAGATGGATAGAAGATGGCCAGGGGATGTCTAAGAGATATCCAGTAGATGGCTAGAAGATGGCTAGGAGATAGCCAAAATATGGCCAAGAGATTGGGCTGAAGATGGTCAGTAGAGGGTCAGAAGATGGCCAGAAGATGGGCAGGAGATGGACAGTAGATGTACAGAAGATAGTCAGTGGATGGCCAGAAGATGGACAGGAGATGGCCAGCCAGGAGATTGCCAGAAGATGGCTAAGAGATGGCAAGGGAATGGATAGGAAATAACCTGATGGCCAGATGATGGATGGTATATGAATAGAATATGGCCAGGGGATGGCCATGAGATATCCAGAAGATGGATAGGAGAAGGCAAGGGAATGGCCAGAAGATAAGCAGAAGATATCTAAGAGATGGCAAGGAGATGGACAGAATATGGACAGTAGATGGCCATAAAATGGCCAGTAGATGGCCAGAAGATGGTCAGTAGATGGCCAGAAGATAGCCAGAAGATGGCCAGGATGTGGTCGGTAGATGGGCAGAAGATGGTCAGTAGATGGCCAGAAGATGGACAGGAGATGGACAGTAGATATACAGAAGATGGCCAGGTGATGACCAGTAGATAAACAAAAGATGGCCAGAAGATGACCAGTTGATGGACAGAAGATGGCCAGAGGGTTTCAGTAGATGAACAAAAGATGGCCAGAAGATGGCCAGTGGATGATCAGTAGATGGACAGAGGATGGTCAGTAGATGGACAGAAGATGGCCAGGAGATAGCCAGTAGATGGACAGAAGATGGTCAATAGATGGGCAAGAGATGACCAGGACATGACCAAAAGATGGTCAGGAGATATCCAGAAGGTGGCCAGAAGATGACCAGGAGATGGACAGTAGATGGACAGAAGATGGTCAGTAGATAGCCAGAAGATGGACAGGAGATGGCCAGTAGAAGGACAGAAGATTGCCAGGAGATGGCCAGAAGATGGCCAGGAGATGGCCATTAGATGGACAGGAGATGGCCATGAGGTGGCCAGTAGATGGACAGGAGATGGCCAGAAGATGGCCAGGAGATGACCAGTAGATGAACAGAAGATGGTTAGTAGATGGCCACAAGATGACAGGAGATGGCCAGGAGATGGACAGAAGATGGAGAGGAGATGGCAAGGGAATGGCTAGGAAATAATCAGATGGTGGACTGAAGATAACCAGAAGATGAATAGAAGATGACCATGGGATGGCTAGTAGATTGACAGGAGATGATCAGAAGATGGCCAGAAAATGGCCAGTAGATGACTAGTAGATGGACAGAAGATGGTCAGTAGATATATAGAAGATGGACAGGAGATGGACAGTAGATGGACAGAAGATGGCCAGAAGATGGCCAGTAGATGGACAGGAGATGGACAGAAGATGGCCAGAAGATGGCCAGGAGATGACAAGTAGATGGACAGAAGAAGGTCAGTAGATGGCCGGAAGATGGACATGAGACGGACAGTAGATAGACAGAAGATGGCTAGGGAATGGCCAGTAGATGGACAAAAGATGGCCAGAAGATGGTCAGAAGATAGCCAGGAGATGACCAGTTGATGAACAGAAGATGGTCAGTAGATGGCCAAAAGGTGGTTAGAAGATAGCCAGGAGATGACCAGTTGATGAACAGAAGATGGTCAGTAGATGGCCAGAAGATGGACAGAAGATAGACAGAAGATGGATTGAAGATGGCCAGAAGATGGCCAGAAGATGGCCAGAAGATGGCCAGTAGATGGGCAGAAGATGGTTAGTAGATGGCCAGAGGATGGCCAGGAGATGACCAGTAGATGGACAGAAGATAGTCAGTAGATGGCCAGAAGATGGAAAGGAGATTGCCAAGAGATGGCCAAGAGATGGCCAAAAGATGGCTAGAAGATGCAAGGGGAATAGCCATTAGATATCCTGGAGATGGACTGAAGATGGCAAGGAGATGTCCAGTAGATGGAAAGAAGATGGCAAGAAGATAGCCAGGAGAAGGCAAGGGAATGGTCAGGAGATAACCAGGAGATAGCTAAGAGATGGCAAGGAGATGAATAGGAGATGTACAGTAGATGGCCAGAAGATGGCCAGTAGATATCCAGAAGATGGTCATAAGAAGGCCAGTAGGTGGCCAGAAGATGGCCAGGAGTTGGCCAGTAGATGAAAAGAAGATAGTTAGTAGATGGCCAGAAGATGGACAGAAGATGGCCAGTAGATGGACAGAAGATGGCCATTGAGGGGCCAGTAGATGGACAGGAGATGACCAGTAGATGGAGATGGTTAGTAAATGGCCACAAGATGGACAGGAGATTGGCAGGAGATGGACAGGAGATTGAGAGATATGAAAGAAAATGGCTAGGAGATAACCAGATGAAGGACTGAAGATAGCCAGAAGATGACATAGAAGATGGCCAGCGGGATTGCTAGTAGATTGGAGCAGGAGATGACTAAAGAATGGCCAAGAAAATGGCCAAGTAGACGACTAGTAAGATGGAGAGAAGATGGTCAGTAGATATCCAGCAGAGGACAGGAGATGGACAGTAGATGGACAGTAGATGGCCAGAAGATGGAGGAGATGGCCAGTAGATGGACAGGAGATGGACAGAAAAATGGCCAGAAGATGGACAGGAGATGAACAATAGATGGACAGAAGAAGGTCTGTAGATGGCCAGAAAGATGACAGGAAGACGGAGGTAGTAGATAGACAGTAGATGGCCAGGGAATAACCAGTAGATGGACAAGATGGCCAGAAGATGGTCAGAAGATAGCCAGGAGATGACCAGTTGATGAACAGAAGATGGTCCAGTGATGGCCAGAAGATGGGACCAGAAGATCGACAGAAGATGGATTGAAAAGGATGGACAGGAGATGGCCGGGAGATGGCCAGAAGATGGTCAGTAGAGTGGCCAAAGATGGCCAGAAGAAATGGCCAGAAGATAGCCAGTAGATGGGCAGAAGATGGTCAGTAGATGGCCAGAAGATGGCAAGGAGATGACCAGTAGATGGACAGAAGATAGTCAGTAGATAGCAAGAAGATAGAAAAGAGATTGCCAAGAGATGGCCAAAAGATGGCTAGGAGATGCAAAGGGAATAGAAAGGAGATATCCTGGAGATGGACTGAAGATGGCCAGGAGATGTCCAGTAGATGGAAAGAAGATGGCAAGGAGATGGCCAAGGAGAAGGCAAGGGAATGGTCAGGAGATAACCAGGAGATAGCTAAAAGATGGCAAGGAGATAAATAGGAGATTTACAGTAGATGGCCAGAAGAAGGCCAGTAGATGGCCAGAAGATGGTCATAAGAAGGCCAGAAGGTGGCCAAAAGATGGCTAGGAGATGGCCAGTAGATGGAAAAGAAGATAGTTAGTAGATGGCCAGAAGATGGACAGGAGATGGCCAGTAAATGGACAGAAGATGGCCATGAGGTGGCCAGTAGATGGACAGGAGATGGGCAGAAGATGGCCAGAAGATGGCCAGGAGTTGGCCAGTAGATGAAAAGAAGATAGTTTAGTAGATGGCCACATAGAGGACAGGAGATGGCCAGGAGATTTACAGAAGATGGAGAGGAGATGGCCAAGGGAATGGCTAGGAATTAAGCAAAAAATGGACTGTGGCCAGTAGAAGATGAATAGAAATGGCCAGGGGATGGCTGTAATGAAAGGAGATGAACCAGAAGATGGCCAGAAACATGGCCAGTAGATGACTAGTTCAGATGGATACGAAGAATGGCCAGTAGCTATCCAGAAGATGGACAAGGAGATGACAGTTATGGAGCAGAAGAGGGCCAAGGATTATGCCAGTAGATGGACAGGAGACTGGACAGAAGATGGCCAGAAGATGGACAGAAGATGACCAGTAGATAAACAGAAGAAGGTCAGTAGATGGCCAGAAGATGAACAGGAGACGGACAGTAGATAGACAGAAGATGGCCAGGGAATGGCCAGTAGATGGACAAAAGATGGCCAGAAGATGGTCAGAAGATAGCCAGGAGATGACCAGTTGATGAACATAAGATGGTCAGTAGATGGCCAGAAGATGGCCAGAAGATGGACAGAAGATGGACAGGAGATGGCCGGGAGATGGCCAGAAGATGGTCAGTAGGTGGCCAGAAGATGGCCAGAAGATGGCCAGAAGATGGCCAGAAGATGGCCAGTAGATGGGCAGAAGATGGTCAGTAGATGGCCAGAAGATGGCCAGGAGATGACCAGTAGATGGACAGAAGATAGTCAGTAGATGGCCAGAAGATGGAAAGGAGATTGCCAAGAGATGGCCAAGAGATGGCCAAAAGATGGCTAGGAGATGCAAGGGGAATAGCCAGGAGATATCCCTGAGATGGACTGAAGATGGCCAGGAGATGTCCAGTAGATGGAAAGAAGATGGCAAGGAGATGGCCAGGAGAAGGCAAGGGAACTGGCCATCTTCTGGCCATCTTCTGGCCATCTTCTGGCCACCTACTGACCATCTTCTGGCCATCTCCCGGCCATCTCCTGTCCATCTTCTGGCCATCTTCTGGCCATCTTCTGGCCATCTTCTGTTCATCAACTGGTCATCTCCTGGCTATCTTCTGACCATCTTCTGGCCATCTTTTGTCCATCTACTTGCCATTCCCTGGTCATCTTCTGTCTATCTACTGTCCGTCTCCTGTCCATCTTCTGGCCATCTAATGACCTTCATCTGTTCATCTACTGGTCATCTCCTGTCCATCTTCTGGCCATCTCCTGTCCATCTAATGTCCATCTACTGGCCCATCTCCTGGGCCCATCTTCTGCCATCTCTGTCAGCATCTCCTGTCCATCTTCTGATAGCTACTGACATACTTCTGGCCATCTTCTGGCCATCTTCTGGCCATCTTCTGGCCATCTTCTGGCCATCTTCTGGCAACCTACTGACCATCTTCTGGCCATCTCCCGGCCATCTCCTGTCCATCCTTCTGTCCATCTTCTGGCCATCTTCTGGCCATCTTCTGGCATCTACTGACTATCTTCTGTTCATCAACTGGTCATCTCATGGCTATCTTCTGACCATCTTCTGGCCATCTTTTGGCCATCTACTGGCAATTCCCTGGCCATCTTCTGTCTATCTACTGTCCGTCTCCTGTCCATCTTCTGGCCATCAACTGACCTTCTTCTGTCCATCTACTGGTCATCTCCTGGCCATCTTCTGGCCATCTACTGACCATCTTCTGCCTATCTACTGGCCATCTTCTGGCCATCTTCTGGCCACCTACTAACCATCTTCTGGCCATCTCCCGGCCATCTCCTGTCCATCTTCTGTCCATCTTCTGTCCATCTTCTGGCCATCTTCTGTTCATCAACTTGTCATCTCCTGGCTATCTTCTGACCATCTTCTGGCCATCTTTTGTCCATCTACTGGCCATTCCCTGGCCATCTTCTGTCTATCTACTGTCCGTCTCCTGTCCATCTTCTGGCCATCTACTGACCTTCTTTCTGTAGAATTCTACTGGTCCATATCCTGTCCAATCTTCTGGCCATCTTCTGTCCATCTCCTGTCCATCTACAGGCCATCTCTTAGCTATCTCCTGGTTATCTCCTGAACATTCCCTTGCCTTCTCCTGGCCATCTCTTTGCCATCTTCTTTCCATCTACTGGACATCTCCTGGCCATCTTCAGTCCATCTCCAGATATCTCCTGGCTATTCCCCTTGCATCTCCTAGCCATCTTTTGGTCATCTCTTGGCCATCTCTTGGCAATCTCCTTTCCATCTTCTGGCCATCTACTGACTATCTTCTGTCCATCTACTGGTCATCTCATGGCCATCTTCTGGCCATCTACTGGCCATCTTCTGGCCATCTTCTGGCCATCTTCTGGCCATCTTCTGGCCATCTTCTGGCCACCTACTGACCATCTTCTGGCCATCTCCCGGCCATCTCCTGTCCATCTTCTGTCCATCTACTGGCCATTTTCTGGCCATCTTCTGGCCATCTTCTGTTCATCAAATGGTCATCTCCTGGCTATCTTCTGACCATCTTCTGGCCATATTTTGTCCATCTACTGGCCATTCCCTGGCCATCTTCTGTCTATCTACTGTCCGTCTCCTGTTTATCTTCTGGCCATCTACTGACCTTCTTCTGTCCATCTAGCTGGTCCATGCTCCTGTCCATCTCTGGCCATCTCTGTCCATGCTTCCTGTCCATCTACTGTCCATCTCCTGGCCATCTTCTGTCCATCTACTGTCCATCTCCTGTCCATCATCTGGATAGCTACTGACCATCTTCTGGCCATCTTCTGGCCATCTTCCGGCCATCTTCTGGCCATCTTCTGGCCATCTTCTGACCACCTACTGACCATCTTCTGGCCATCTCCCAGCCATCTCCTGTCCATCTTCTGTCCATCTTCTGTCCATCTTCTGGCCATCTTCTGGCCATCTACTGACTATCTTCTGTTCATCAACTGGTCATCTCATGGCTATCTTCTGACCATCTTCTGGCCATCTTTTGGCCATCTACTGGCCATTCCCTGGCCATCTTCTGTCTATCTACTGTCCGTCTCTGTCCCATCTTCTGGCCAATCTACTGACCTTTCTTCCTGTCCCATCTACGTGGTCATCTCCTGTCCATACTTTGCATCTTCTGTCCATCTCCTGTCCATCTACTGGCCATCTCCTGGCCATCTTCTGTCTATTTACTGTCCATCTCCTGTCCATCTTCTGGATAGCTACTGACCATCTTCTATCCATCTACTAGTCATCTACTGGCCATTTTCTGGCCATCTTCTGGTCATCTCCTTTTCATCTACTAGCATCCCCTGGCCATCTTCTATTTATCTTCTGGCTATCTTCAGTCCATCATATGGTTATCTCCTAGCCATTCCCCTGCCATCTCCTCTCTATCTTCTGTCCATCTCCTGGCCATCTCCTGTCCATCTTGTGGCCATCTACTAACCATCTTCTGTCCATCTATTGGTCATCTCCTGGCCATCTTCTGGCCATCGTCTGCCCATCTCCTTCCATCTACTGGCCACCTCATGGCCATCTTCTGTCCATCTACTGGCCATCTCCTGTCCATCTTCTGGCCATCTACTAACTATCTTCTTTTTATCTACTGGCCATCTCCTGGCCATCTTCAGGCCACCTTCTGGCCTTCTTATGACCATCTTCTGGCCATCTACTGGCCATCTTCTGGCCATCAACTGTCCATCCCCTATTCATCTCCTTGCAATCTCTTAGCTATCTCCTGGTTATCTCCTGAACATTCCCTTGCCTTCTCCTGGCCATCTCCTTGCTATCTTCTTTCCATCTACTGGACATCTCCTGGCCATCTTCAGTCAATCTCTAGGATATCTCCTGGCTATTCCCCTTGCATCTCCTAGCCATCTTTTGGCCATCTCTTGGCCATCTCTTGGCAATCTCCTTTCCATCTTCTGGCCATCTACTGAACATCTCCTATTCATCTCCTTGCCATCTCTTAGCCATCTTCAGGCCATCTAATGACCATGCTTCTGTCCCATCTAATGGCCATCTCTGGCCATCTTCTGGCCATCTTCTTAGCACTACTGACCATCTCTGGCCATCTCACCGGCCATCTCCTGTCATCTTCTGGGCCATCTTCTGGCCATCTTTCTGGCCATCTTCCTGGCCATCTACTGACCATACTTCTGTTCATACAACCGTGGTCCATCTACTGGCTTCTTCTGACCATCTTCTGGCCATCTTTTGTCATCTACTGGCCATTCCCTGCCACTGCTTCTGGTCTATCTCTGTCCGTCTCCTGTCCTCTTCTGCCATCTCCTGACCTTCTCTGTCCATCTATTGTTATCTCCTGTCCATCTCTGGCCATCTTCTTTCCATCTCCTGTCCATCTACTGGCCATCTCCTGGCCATCTTCTGTCCATCTACTGTCCATCTCCTGTCCATCTTCTGGATAGCTACTGACCATCTTCTATCCATCTACTAGTCATCTACTGGCCATTTTCTGGCCATCTTCTGGTCATCTCCTTTTCATCTACTAGCCATCCCCTGGCCATCTTCTATTCATCTTCTGGCTATCTTCAGTCCATCATCTGGTTATCTCCTAGCCATTCCCTTGCCATCTCCTGGCCATCTTCTGCCTTTCTACTGGTCATCCCCTGTCCATCCTCTGGCCATCAACCTACCATCTTCTGTCCATCTACTGTCCATCTCCTTGTCATCTTTTGGCCAACTTCTGGCCATCTACTGACCATCTTCTGGCCATCTCCTGGCCATCTTCTGGCCATCTTCTGGCCATCTTCTGGCCATCTTCTGGCCATCTTCTGGCCATCTTCTTTTCGTCTACTGGCCATCTCCTGGCCATCTTCTGGCCACCTTTTGGCCTTCTTATGACCATCTTCTGGCCATCTACTGGCCATCTTCTGGCCATCTACTATCCATCTCTTATTCGTCTCCTTGCCATCTCTTAGCTATCTCCTGGTTATCTCCTGAACATTCCCTTGCCTTTTCCTGGCCATCTCCTTGCTATCTTCTTTCCATCTACTGGACATCTCCTGGCCATCTTCAGTCCATCTCCAGGATATCTCCTGGCTATTCCCCTTGCATCTCCTAGCCATCTTTTGGCCATCTCTTGGCCATCTCTTGGCAATCTCCTTTCCATCTTCTGGCCATCTACTGATTATCTTCTGTCCATCAACTGGTCATCTCCTGGCCATCTTCTGGCCATCTACTGACCATCTTATGCCCATCTACTGGCCATCTTCTGACCATCTTCTGGCCATCTTCTGGCCACCTACTGACCATCTTCTGGCCATCTCCTGGCCATCTCCTGTCCATCTTCTGTTTATCTTCTGGCCATCTTCTGGCCATCTTCTGGCCATCTACTGACCATCTTCTGTTCATCACCTGTCCATCTCCTGGCTATCTTCTGACCATCTTCTGGCCATCTTTTGTCCATCTAGCTGCCATGCCCTGCCATCTTCTGTCTATCTTACCCTTGTCCCGTCTCCTGTCCATCCTTCTTGCCATCTCCTGAAATTCTTCTGTCCCATCTACTGGTCATTCTCCTGTCCTCTTCTGGCCAATCTTCTGTCCATCTCCTTCCATCTACTGGCCATCTCCAGGCCATCTTCTGTCCATCTACTGTCCATCTCCTTTCCATCTTCTGGATAGCTACTGACCATCTTCTATCCATCTACTAGTCATCTACTGGCCATTTTCTGGCTATCTTCTGGTCATCTCCTTTTCATCTACTAGTCATCTCCTGGCCATCTTCTATTCATCTTCTGCCTATCTTCAGTCCATCATCTGGTTATCTCCTAGCCATTCCCTTGCCATCTCCTCTCCATCTTCTGTCCATCTCCTGTCCATCTTGTGGCCATCTACTAACCATCTTCTGTCCATCTATTGGTCATCTCTTGGCCATCTTCTGGCCATCTTCTGCCCATCTCTTGTCCATCTACTGGCCACCTCATGGCCATCTTCTGTCCATCTACTGGCCATCTCCTGTCCATCTTCTGGCCATCTACTAACTATCTTCTTTTCGTCTACTGGCCATCTCCTGGCCATCTTCTGGCCACCTTCTGGCCTTCTTATGACCATCTTCTGGCCATCTACTGGCCATCTTCTGGCCATCTACTGTCCATCTCTTATTCCTCTCCTTGTCATCTCTTAGCTATCTCCTGGTTATCTCCTGAACATTCCCTTGCCTTCTCCTGGCCATCTCCTTGCCATCTTCTTTCCATCTACTGGACATCTCCTGGCCATCTTCAGTCCATCTCCAGGATATCTCCTGGCTATTCCCCTTGCATCTCCTAGCCATCTTTTGGCCATCTCTTGGCCATCTCTTGGCAATCTCCTTTCCATCTTCTGGCCATCTACTGACTATCTTCTGTCCATCTACTGGTCATCTCCTGGCCATCTTCTGGCCTCTACTGACCATCTTCTGCCCAACTACTGGCCATCTTCTGGCCTCTTCTGCCATCTCTGGCCACCTAACTGTCCATCTTCTGGGCATCTCCCGGCATCTTCTGTCCATCTTACTGGCCCATCTTCTGGCCAATCTCTTGGACAATCTTCTGGCCATCTATCTGACCATCGCTTCTGTTCATCAACTGGTCATATCTCCTGGCTATCTTCTGATCATTCTTCTGGCCATCTTTTGTCCATCTACTGCTATCCCTGGCCATCTTCTGTGTCTATCTACTGTCCGTCTCATGTCCATCTTCTGGCCATCTACTGAACCTTCTTCTGTCCATCTACTGTCCATCTCCTGTCCATCTTCTGGCCATCTTCTGTCGATACTCCTGTTCGCATCTACTGGCCTCTCCTGGCTCTTCTGTCATCTACTGTCCATTCTCTGTCATCTTCTGATAGCTACTTGACCATCTTCTATCTCATCTACATAGTCTCTACTGGCCATTTTCCTGGCCATCTCTGGTCCATCTCCTTTTCATCTACTAGCCATCCCCTGGCCATCTTCTATTCATCTTCTGGCTATCTTCAGTCCATCATCTGGTTATCTCCTAGCCATTCCCTTGCCATCTCCCTTCATCTTCTGTCCATTCCTGGCCATCTCCTGTTTATCTTGTGGCCATCTACTAACCATCTTCTGTCCCATCTACTGGTCATCTCCTGGCCATCTCTGGCCATCTTCTGGCCATCTCCTGTCCATCTACTGGCCACCTCACTGCAATCTTCTGTTCCATCTTACTAGCCTCTCTGTCCAACTTCTGGCGCATCTACTCTATCTTCTGTCCACTACTGGCCATACTCCTAGCCATCTTTCTTGCCACCTTCTGGCTTTCTTAATGACATCTTTTCCCTCCATCTACTGGCCATCTTTCTGGCCATCTATTGTCATCTCCTATTATCTCCTTGCCATCTTTAAGGCTATCGTCTTTTGGTTATCTCCTGAAATTCCCTTGGCCTTCCTCCTGGCCATTCTTTGGCCAAAATCTTCCTTTCCATTTACTGTGACATCTCCTAGCCATCTTCAGTCCATCTCCAGGATATCTCCTGGCTATTCCCTTGCATCTCCTAGCCATCTTTTGGCCATCTCTTGGCCATCTCTTGGTAATCTTCTTTTCTAATCTTCTGGCTAATCTTTTACTGCTTAATCTTCCTGTCTATTACTGGTGCTATCTCCGCTTGCCATCTTCTGCCATCTAACCTGACCATCTTCTGCCATATACTGGCGCATTATTACTTCTGGCCATCATGCCAACAGTGACCATCATTGTTTTCTGCTGGGGCCATCTCAGGGCACATCTCCTTGGCCATCTTCTTC
>JABUQX010010185.1:22500-25000 GCA_015478945.1 Trachelipus rathkii | reverse complement strand
CATAGAAAACAACATACAACCTATAACCATCTCCAACACCTCTACACTAAATACAGCTATCCAAAACTTTACGTCACTAATTCAAAAAGCAGCTAACCAAAATATACTTCAGGGATACCTCAAAAAATACAACCCAACATTAACACCTGAGATCTCAAACCTGATCAAACAACGTAACCTAATTAAAAAATCAGTACAGCATACACAACAAACAATAACCCAAATTAATAATTTATACACACAAATCACAAACTTGACCAAATCACACACCTCAAACAACTTTCAAACATTTCTAACAAAAACCTTCAGAACACAAACAACAATGGAGTGTGGAACACAATAAAAATTCTGAAAAATGAAAAAAACTACCAATCTCCCATACATGAATCCATAAAAATTCCGAACTCTCAACTCCCACAAACAGCAAAACGACACGGAAACCTCCTCGATATACATTTCGCAAAAACAAAGTCATAAACTAACCCACTCACAAAACAGGAAGGTAAAAAAAAATAAAAAGTAATCACGACCAAACAATAGAAATGACACCAAATGACATAGAAAAAACACCATAAAGACCTTTATAAACTCACCAGCAACCGGACCTGACAGCATCTCAAGTATGCATCCTAAACATTTAGGTAACACCGCGCTAACCCATATAGCACACATTTGCAACTGTTCCATTAAATTTTATTCCCTAAGTCTGGAAAAGAGCAATTATTATTCCAAAACTAAAATCATGAGAAGACCCTTCAAACCCCTCCTCCTGTCGTCCAATCCTACTACTATCCACACTATGTAAACTTCTAGAAAAGCTCATACTAAACATAACAAAACCATACATCTCCAAACAAACGTTTCAACAGGGTTTCCAGCAAAACCATCAACCACGACTGCTCTCACAAACATCATTCAACCAATAATAAATAGCTTAAATCTCAGGCTCTTATTTCAAATTCGTATAAGAACTGGAAAAATAAAGCTTCACACTAGGGATGATCCCTACGCCCACCATTACGGAGGTATATATATATATATATATATATATATTATATATATATATATATATATATATATATATATATATATTATATATTATATATATTATTCATATATATTATAATAATTTAATAAATGGGTTTGAGATAACCATATCTGAAATAGTATATATAGAACATTTAGAATATATATATATATATATATATATATATATATATATATATATATATATATATATATATATATATATATATATATATATATATATATATATATATATATTATAATATAGTAGATATAAATATATATACATATATATATATATATATATATATATAGTAATACAGTAATACATTAATAAATATTTTAACATTATTTTCATTGATTTTAACGTGGAATTACCCGTAACCAACTTTACATACATCAAGAAAAAGAGAAGAAAATAATTTTCTCTCTTATATAAAAGAAAACCCTGCGATTGGGAATATTTTATATGTAATGTAGTTATTTTCAGGTTAAGTTTATGCAAAAATGTGTTCAAATATGGCTTTAAGCGCTTAATCAATAGGTCCCAGATAACAGGTAAGGGGTGGGGTGGGTGGTCGATTAGAGTTTGATCTGTTGAGTTATTGATTAATTAATATTCTTAATAAAAATTTAGTAAAAACATAAAATGTCTTTAACAATTTTATGCAATGTCCATACAACAAACATTTTTTCACGTAAAGTTTATATACAAAATGTGTTCAAATATGACTTTAATCGCTTAATCAATAGATCACAGATGTAAAGGAAGGGGTTGGTCACATGTGTGTTTGATTAGCGTTTGATCTATTGATTTGTTGATTAATTGATATTTTTCATTAAAAAAGTCTAAACTTTAAACAAAAGAAAATATATAATAGTTTAAGTTTACAAAAGAAACTGTGAAAATAGAAATGTTTCAAGTTAAAAGAAAATGATGTACTCAAATTATTATAGTTAATGTTTAGAAAATAAATTTAAATATAAATGTGTCTGTTTGAAAAGAAAATTATTAAAGCGTAGAAAACGGAATAATGTAAAATATTGCGTCTTCGGGCGCACACGTCGGTTTCGCGCCGGGTCGCTTCGGTCCAAGCCTTCTCTGACGCTGTCACCTTCCTCGACTATAAACTCTGTGCTTTTATTCTGGGAGCCCCCTCCAATGTCTCTTAGACACCCCGTAAGAACTTAAAACCTTCAAAATCAAATTCTACGGATTCGTAAGCATAGGAAAAGACACCTCATTTGAACCATTAGATGCAAATTACAAAAATTCTGCTCCAGCCCTTTTTTTTCCGGGCCCTTCCGGGGCTTTTTTTTTTTCGGCTCAGAGCTCCGTATCACGAGCCTACTCAGTATCCAACTCCTTTACCGACTTCGATTCCTACTCAGAAGCAAGTCGGCTGCTTATTTTCCACATAACTATAACCATAGTCGAGGTGACACCACCAAAAATAAGGAAAGCTAGTTTGAA
>JABUQX010010185.1:0-15000 GCA_015478945.1 Trachelipus rathkii | reverse complement strand
GCCCGAAATAAAAGGTATCTTCATAGCCCGAACGTGGATGTGAGCGTATGTCATCCGGAGTATCCCGGGTTTCCGAACCTTCAAGTACTAATTACCAGAGAACTCCCCATCCCTAATGGTGACGTGAACCTCTGTATGTTAAGGTTTCATACATTCATCATACAATAACACCTGAAGTACATGCGCTTAATACACTGCGCTATGAGGACACCTACAGTTTTTTATCTTTATGACCGTTATACATTACACATTCTATGACTTTACAGTCATGTTACGTTTTAAATTAATAAGTGGCAACCCAAATAAAAATAAATAAATAAAATGGCAACCCAAATAAAAATAAATAAATAAAATGTCAACATAGATAAATAAAAATGGTAATGAAAGAGTAATACAAATAAATATTTTATTTTAGCAAAATATACTATTTTATTTTAACAATATACACATATATATACATTGAAATTATATTTTATTTAGAAGAATGTACATATATTATACATTGAAATTAACACAATGGAATTAACGTTCCATCATATCCCTGTGATACAGTCCGGGCACTACCTAGAACAAGGTTGCGCTTATTTGATGTGTGGCGAAACCTTTTAATGCCATTTATTAGCGTGACATTTCCTAGTTTATTAGCACGCATTTTCATATCAGGCACCCTCACTTCACGGTAATGATTATCATTATTTACATGTGGCTGATCGGTGTCATCTAGATTATGGATATCTCTGTGAAGTGAAGATTCACCATCTTCACTCATCATTTGAGTAACAGCTAATGCTGTTACGTCTGTATCCTTAATCATGTTATAGAAGTGATTATCGTCGTTTAAGACCATCCAATCACGATTCTTGGTCTTCTCAACATCCTTAATCATCTTATCAAAATTAATCTTCGCCATGCCTTGGAAATTAATTATGTGCTCGGTGTCCTTATTCAACGTTAAGCCCTTTGCTTTTAATATGTAAGCAAAACTCGAATCATTCTTCTTTATTCGAATGGCATAGGATTTGGGCCCAGTGCACACAAAACTATCAGCTATATCCCCCGGTCCTAACTCGTCCGTCAGGTTTCCTAAGAATTTTCCAGTATCAGGAATATATTGACCTTCACGGGCTGTGAAAACACAGCTGTCGGTATCACAGTAAAGTACACGTTGCCCCAGAGAATCGAGGAGATTATATAGTTCAACCCGAGCATAAGCCGTGGTAAAGGAAGCAACAGCTACATTTGTAGCCTTTGCTGTTTTATTAGTGAAGCTAGTATGTGTGACTTCGACTATATGTTTATCATCCGCTACAATGATATTTCTTACCTTAAGATCAGCTCTCTTCATTAAGTCCCAGACCTGAGCGTAACTCGTACAGACTATATCTTCATTCTTGGGTATACGTTGAGCTAGTTTTCCCCATAATGAATTGAGAAGTAATTTAGCTATATAACGCATTCCAGGATTACTTTTAATATTGTCTGGATCAAGTGTTACGCCCTCGATGTCCTTGAAATCTTGCAGGTATTGAAAGAATTCTTCACAGTCTTTATCGGTTATTCCATCTGGCAACCCCGAAGCCTCAGTCTTCCATTTCAAGAATGTTTCAACGTATTTGCCAAAGATGTCATTTGAAGGAGTAAATTTCCATATTTCGTGGATCTTTTTGACCTCATAGCCTTTCTTTACAGCTAATTCCAACTCTGGACTGCAGTATACTCCTTTTAACATGCGCTGGTTATCGTTGTGTCTGCATTGCCTTCATAGCCGGATGAAAAGCTGCTGTTCTTGCAAGTGAAAAATATTAACCGATTGTCATATCGGGCTGGAAGAACAGGAGTGTACAGATTCTTAGGAGGTAATACCGAAACATATGAGAGGCCGAAATAAGTGGTATTCATTTCTTGTACGAATTTTTCTATGGAAGGAAGATCCCTACCTACAAGTTTCGTAGGCATACCGGCTGGAAAGGGTTTTGTTTTCTGGACAAAAGGATACAATGAGGTGAAGTCTAGGTACTTCAATTGAACGCCTTCGGTCGGTGGATAGTAATAGACGAAGGGTTCTGTACGGCCACCGTACAAGGCTTCCCCTACCTCTAGTTTCGCATTTGCAAGTTCATTACCGATTGATTGCACGTATCTGCCTAGCTTCTCAGTTCGTGTTTCGTCGTTGGTGTTTACAATAGTGACCTCACATTCTTTTTTCATTTTCGTCCATTCGCATCCCCATATTCTAATAACCTCGTAACCTTGTGCCTTGTAATCCGCTTCCTGCCTCATGGTCTTACTGTACCTATCAAGACTTGACACGCCATGGAGACTTTCTAAGCCTTCCTTGCATGCTTGATGACCATGAAATACACAACCGTGGAAGAGTAAGACAATCTTCTTCATGACTGTACCAGTTGGAGGAGGTGGTCGCATGTTATTCAGTTCTATCGTTTGTTCATTAACGTTGAGTTGACGTGAAGATAAGAACTCATTAATGTCAAAGGGCACGTAATCTTCAGCTGGAATTTCAACGTAACCGTCGGCCTTTAGATACCTGTTTTTGATTTTAAATTTACGCTCGCCTCCATTCCTTGCATGTTCGATTCGCTGACCCCTATACATCTCCATGAACGTAAGCCATTTCACACCATCATACGAATAGTTTGAGTCATCAGTACGTCCTATATGGGCCAGTGTATTTTCAGGCATGAAGTGCATTTTATATACCATGAACGATAATGCGGCAATGGTAGAACAATCAAGTAGACAGTCAACTTTATGATCCTTAAGGAAGATACCCCTGAATTTCTCGAAGGATTGACGAAGAATATTAACATCTTGAACACAGTACGTTGTACATTCCTTCATGATATCGTAGTCCTTATTGTTAAATGTTTGATACCAACGCTCAAAATCAGCCTTTTCACTGTCTGACATACGATGTGTCTCAAAGGTCTCCTTATTTTCGGGAATTTTTTTTAACCCTTTGTTTAATTTTATAAATTTTCTCAAAAAGGGTAAAAAGGGGAAAACGGTAAGGAAGAATCCTTTAGAAGCTTCCCTGTAATACCCATGCACTTGGAGTTTTTTCATGGCACAAGGCATAAACATTAACGTGTCCTTAACTGCTATATTGGTTAGCTGTCATAAGTTATAATTTGGTTCCACGTTTCACAGATTGGAGGATATGGAAGAACGGTAGGTCTGGGCAAGGCAGTTTTGCTGTTTAAAAAACCAAAAAACTGAAATTTTTTAATCGAACTACCTCCATTATGAGCCGCAACTAGTATATTTGACTTCTTGTGTTTTTCAGCAAATCTGAATATATAGTTGAGAAATAGATCGACGGGACACTTCTCATACTCTTCTGTTGCTTCCAAATTCAATTTGAATATTTCAGTTCGAACCGTGCCGCAAGTCTCACACGGTGATGAATTGTCTAGCTCCTTCTCCCCGCAGTCATTGCATACTAGCATACTCACTAGAATATAAGGCAACATATCTGTTTTTACGCGTCCTCCTTCCTCTTCACGACTATTATGATTATAGGTTTCGATATCATAATAAAACGTGAAGGTGGGCTTACGCTTGGCGAAAGCATCATCTGTTGGAACCTTGATTTTCTTCATGAAACATTGGTGATTATCGCCTTCTATTCCATACTTCTCTCTGCATATCCCACATTGAATATGCATGCAGTCATGCCGGTGATCACCCCCTTTATCAGCTACTATCTCACTGTCGCATAATGTACACACGTTAAGGTACTTGCAGGTGAGATCTTTATGCAATTTAAGACATTCCGCATTATAGAAATCACGATTGCATTTATCACAGTGTAAAAGCGTAGATGTTTCGCCCGGCAAAGCTTTACATTTATAAGTTAAGCACTGCCCACATCTGTATTCAGTACACTCGTTTTGTAAATGATTAATTAAATGGTCTGTGAAACTATAACACTGATGACAAAAAACAGGCCCAGCGATATTCTTAGGTTCTACACTACCTAGAGCTATCTTGATGGAATCTCCTGGAAAAGGATAATAATAATGGGTTTCTTTGGGATCATATCCTATTACAAAGAGAGGTAGGTCCCTATTCTGTTCGTGCGGTTTAAACACTATCTTGAGTTTGTCATGCTTATCTCTAGCAAAAACGAATATCCTACACTCTAATTTTTCCTCTATTACAGCAAAATCATCTGCCTTTAGGGGTTCTTCATAAGTCAGACCGCAACGAGTTGCGATCTCTTCACCTATTGTATGTAGGTCATGAGGTGTAAAACCTTTTATTTTAGGTGCAGTTTCGTCTGGCTTTTTAGGTACATGAGTGTGGAGCTTATAGCATGCAGCTATAGCTCGGAAACCACATCCTACACTTGTTCTTATGGCCCTATTCTTGTTATGTATACCTAAGTGTACTTTATTAACGTAGCGATGTTTAAAGTTCACAGAAGAAGGGTCAATTGGACCATTTCCCTCTGTATTATGACATATCTGAACATCTACAATGAAATCATCCAGCATGGCTTGGTCTCCAGACTGAAAGAGTTCTAGAAAACGGTCCGACAAATACTGAGCCAGATTTGGTCGCGATATCATTTCATGAGGAATTCGTATATGGAATTGACCTCCATTCCTATCCGTAAAAAGGAAACCTGCACGGAGGGTATATTCCCGATATGTCACTACTTCTCGTACCTGTTCTATCACGTTGTGTATGACACCTACTAACACGTCGTTAATGTCTCGATTTCCGTTAAAGATCCGTCTGGTATCGATACGTACTCTGAAGCGATGGTTATCGATAATGCCAGAATTACGCGTAGATCCTTCACGTGTTACTTTCAATAATTCTGTAGAGAAAGGTGCAGGGGGTTCATCAACCTCATCCTCCTCATCGTCGTGAAACACCTCTACGCGTGAAGGACCCGCAACAGCCCCGTCATCTACAAGAGGGCCTGGATGCCCTTTCTGTTTCTGTTTTTTCTGGAAAAAGAATGAAAATTCATAAACAATCGTGTACATACTATTATGTAACAATATTTTTTCAGTAATATTTCTCAGTAATATATAGAATAATTAGATTGTAACTTACCGACGATTCCGAAGTGGGGGAATTCGCTTCAGGTAAGGGAGCGGGGGTAGCTGCACGGGTATTTGGAGATTCACCAGTATTTAAGTCTGATTGTTGAGGCACTCCAGATGATTTCTGTTGAAAGGAGAAAAAAGAACGTGTAAGCTAAATGTAGATTGTTATAGGTGTAATATATACGTATTCCAGAATTTGAAATATGCTTACCTTTCCTTGTTTTTTCGTCTCAGCGTTGGGAGGTGTAGAAGGAGCCGCGGAATCACGGACTGGGCTATCTGGATTGGATTTACCATCTACGGTATCACGACCTGATGACTCAGTTTGGTTTTGGGCTTCTACGATACGCCGAAGTTTGCGTCGTTCAAGTTTGGAGATCAACCTCTTCTTATTAGGACTGCGGGTTTTCCTACGTGTAATCTATAGAAGGAAGAAAACATGTATGTAAATATAAAAACAAAATGTAGATTGTTATATAACAGTTATAGAGATATATAGGAAAATCATGTATTGAAATGTACATACCATTCCTTGATTTCCATCCTCATTGGGCCGGTTTGTAGAAATACACCCCCCATCAGGCTGGGCAGTACCCTCCTCTTCCGTAACACTGATTGATGCTTCTGATATGCCACGTTCCTCATTATTCCGTTGAAGCTTACGGCGTTCGAGCTTGGATATAAGCCTTCTCTTAACAGGACTAATTGCATTCCGTCCACCTCCGACTTTATTGACACATTGAGCATTAACACACTGTAATGAAATAGTATTATAAGTATATATTTATATATATAAAAGAATATCTATTGTAATAACGTCTATGAATATAATAACGCTTAAGAAACTTACTCTAGGTCGAATCCTATTATCAGTAGCTTGAGGGTTAAGAAATAAGTTCATTTTTCTCTCAGATTCAAGTAGCGCTCGCACATATTCCTCATCATTATCCGTAGATATATCAAGATCAACTTCATTAGTGTTCGCTGGTACAGGAAGGGGTATTTCTGTTCTCGGCGTCGGTCCAACCACCTTACTTCTGCTAAAAATATATAAATTATATATAAAAAATATATATATATATATATATATATATATATATATATATATATATATATATATATATATATATATATATATATATATATATATATATATATATATAATATATATATATATATATATATATATTAATATTAATAATAATAATAATAATAATAATAATAATAATAATAATAATAATTTAACGGCACTTACCCTTTTGCACGGCTTGGATGTATTCTGTCCTCGCTCATCATCAGCTTCGACAGCCTTTTCATAGGTCCTCACAGCTTCTACTAGTTCCACCTCTTCGACTACTTCTACGAGTACGGATTCGGATACAGTTTCTCCATCACCACTGAAAGTACGCTTTAATCCACGTTTTTGATTATTTCCAGACATATTTCCGTTTTCTTCTTCAACAATTCTTTCCAAAGAGTGTAAAACACTGAAACAGAAAAGAATATATATATATATATATATATATATATATATATATATATATATATATATATATATATATATATATATACTATATATATATATATATATATATATATATATATATATATATGCTTAATTAAATAAATTATTATATATATATATATATATATATATTATATATATATATATATATATAATATATATAATATTATATATATAAATATATTTATATATATATATATATATATATATATATAAACAATATTATTACATTAGAGCATATGTAATTCACAGCCAATACGCGGCAGTCCTTGAAACACTCTGACTAAATATACCTTGACGTCAAGGGTTTTATACGCTACATTTTAGCCCTAAGGGTATGTATTTTAAGCCTAATAGGCAACCATCGGTGCAGGAATGCGCGTAAAGGTTAACTAGTACTCTTTAAAGTTTACATATGTATTTCAAATGAGGAACAATGTCTTAAATCTATTAATATATATATATATATATATATATATATATATATATATATATATATATATATATTATATATATTTATATATATATTATAATATATATATTATATATATATATATATATATATATATATATATATATATATATATATATATATATATATATATATATATATATAATATATATATATTTTAATATATATAATATATATATATATATATATATATATATTATATATATATAGTATATATATAGTATATATATATATATATATCCGTAAATATTATTATGCGCTATAGTTTTCTTTTTAAAATAGATGGAATACGAGGAGGAATCATACACTGAAACGCAATTATAAAAATATTCTTTTATTGAGTAAAATTACATCATTTTAGAATTTCCTGAACAATAATAAAATCGTTGAGTATGGGATTTCCAGCTGAGAATACATTAACGAGATCTTCAAGAGGGCGCTTTTTAAGTAATCCTTGTAAAAAGTAAGCGGCATAGAGTCCACATAACTGTGACGAGTATGATTGTATCGGAAACGTTAAGGTTTTCATGTAGCTCGAATTATTGTTTCTTAGGAATTGCTTTATATAACGGGATGAATATAACGTCGATTGATGCAGTGAATCAACTAGAATCATACAGTTTTCATCAAGTTTGTACAGTACAGCCCAATGTCCCTGAGCAGTTTCCCATCTAGGTGAAGTGTTAAATATCAGCCCTTCGTTTACTCTTATTTTTATATCTTCTAATTCATTACTGGCATATGTATGCTTGAAACCCTTTACTGACGCCAGTAACACGGCAAGTTCAGTCTCGTTCATGGTTAGCCGCTTAGAAGCACGTTTCTAACCCTGTCTAGTTCAATGAGACTCTGGTATTCCATATAGACCATGACTGAAACAGGAACCTGTAAGCTCGAAGCAAAATTTAAATTCAATCCTAATGATCCACTCGTTACAGCGCTTAAATGAGTAGAGGCTGACGATGAAAGGTCGGCTGTTAGTTCATAAGCGCATATAAATTAGAATTGTCAACGTAATCTTGTAGTGTAATACCCGTTCCTGTATCACTACACTGCACAGTTTGAGCTATCAGGTCGTAGAAAGGCCGTGAGCACAGCGACTCATAGGGAATGGTGCTATAAGACGTTTCGTAATCCCTACCGTGTGAATGGCCATCGACCTGAAGACTGATCCGTTTTACATTGAAATGCTGGAATTTAAAGGACGGCTTTTTATACTTGCCTGTTACAGCTGTATGCTCAAGCATACCTACTACAACTTTCAAGGGTAGAGTAGCATTAACAATGTTGGGGATGTTAATATTTGATAATCCAGGTGTAAAGTTAAAAATCTTTGTCTCTACACGTATCAAGGGGTACTTTGCGGTTGAGGAAAGAAGTGATTTTTCAATTTCAAGATGTCTGTTAGCCGTGAGTTTCACTTTGCGTACATAAATATAGGTCTCCAGCAATTTGAAAATTGGGGATGGGGGAGAACTCGTAGCTCCGCTTTTAGTGCTTACTTTCAATGCAAACTGTGGAGCAGCCCTAGTCAATTTCAACTTAAGTTCCACCCCAGGGAGTAGAAGTCGTTCCTGATTAAGTAGATCCCCCATTAGTCGACCGTAAAATTCGTATGTGTTATTTGGAGATTTCGCAGCCCGGTCAATATGCTTATCTACATCTTTAAAGCTGTAGAACCCACAGGATTGCAGGTGGGATTGTTTCGCATCTTCACTAAAGTTTAAAAGATTGTTGATGTAGCATTTGTATGGGTATAAGGCTGTAGCTGAATTAACAGGTGTTTCATTAAGGAATATTTCCAGCTGGCTGAAAGCTGTATACAGGAAGTTACTCTCAGTGTAAACGACATGATCATCGGATGTAGGTAGTTCGCTTCCGTCTTCTGATAAAAGTTTCACTTTCAAGTATAAATGGATGTCGCAGGGATCGATGTAAAAGTCCCCTGAACCAGTTACTATAAACTCTAAAGGTGCATCGCTATTGGTAATCGAGTGAGTGGGATTGATAGATACGTAATTGCTATTAAGCACACTAACTTGAGTTGGGGGAACATTGAAAAGATTTAGTTCTGATTTACAACAACCATGAGACGCACTGGTTAAGAAATGCATCCTGTCGGACCAAAAGCTTTCGTAAGAATGACTAGAATATAATACAACACCTCTTATATACTTTCACTAGATAAAGAATATATATGTTCTGATGATCCCTCAGTTACCTTGTGACCTTTAGGTAAGGAGGAAGTGTTAGCGAACCTTCATGCAAAGAACCTCGCTATTTTCCAGTGATCAACATGCTCAGACTTAACCGATTCATCTCTATACAGGACATTATACAGTGGGAGGAAAATCTCCCAGACTGTGGAGTTTCAATTGTTTATAAAAGAAATCCCGATGGCCGTGACTTTTACACGTGTACTAGTTCCCATGCAAACTATAGTAGCCAAAGGGTATTTATGAATACAGAAGAACTACTTAATGTATGTTTACATGCCGAAACATTCATTTCGCATAACATTACTAAGCCTTCAGGTTTAGTCGGAGCAAAAGTAGTTATCAGCCAGAGTGTGAAGAGGAAACCTAAACAACTCACTATCGAGTTTTCGATGAAACATAACATAATCAGAATGGAGGTAAGAGTATGGAGAGCGTATAACTCGTGTACATTTAAATCCACGCGGTACGGATTCTTTATTACAGGAATACAACAGCTGAAGTATATGTCAGAGATTCGCAAGAGGGTGTTATTACAGAGTGTAAGGGGTGAAATGTTGAGTAATCACGTGAATACAGCACATTATATTTTGTATGAGGAGTACTACACATTTAAGAAAATGCTTACGGCTAACTCTGAAGATATTATTGAATACTTCTTGAGATCCATAGATGTGTATAAATTTATTTCAATGTTTAAGGAACATTGGTGTGATTCTATTTACACTGATGGACCAGAAAATAAACATGCTATGATTTCTATACGTGATCTTTTCACATATATATTAGGAGACGGAAAACATATACTAAGAGAATACCTATTGGAAAACGACCTGAGCGAGTGGCATATTTGTAAAGCTTTCGAAAGAGTAAGTTTGAAATAATCGTAGAACGTAACTTTAGGGTAATGTATAAATATATTTAAAAAGGACATCCATGCATACTACATCCTTACTGGTTTAACAGATGCCAATCATGGAGGACGTGTATAAATTCATGTTCCGTACACCTGCAACGTGCCTTATAGCAGGTCCAACGGGGTGTGGCAAAACATTTTCAATACTAAAATTATTAAGTGAATTAGAGATATTTGAAGAGCTTCCAGCGAAAATAATATGGTGTTATAACGTATTTCAAACAAAGTTTAACGAATATAAAAACCTTATTCATTTTCATGAAGGCATCTATGACGTAAAATCGGTCGAGGACATAAAAGGACATAAGGTTATAATACTGGACGATCTCATGCATAAGGTGAATATTGAGGTAGCAGAAACATTTACAGTTTATTCTCACCACCTAAATATCTCGGTGTTCTTTATTACACAGAACATTTTCCATCAAAGCAAGCATATGCGTAGTATCTCATTGAATACCCAATATTTGATTCTTTTCGGCCAGAGACGAGACATGAGTCAGATTAACGTGCTAGCCAGTCAAATGTTTCCCCTTCAAAGGAAAGAGTTCTTAAAAGTATATAAAGAGGTTAATTCGATCCCCACACGGTTATTTGATGTGTGAACTCCACCCTAAAAACACATACAGAGTGCTACTCCGCACCAACATTCTTCCTTCCGAAATCGAAACTGTTTATATTCCTGAGTAATGTTGATAAAGAAATATTTACCGTTGATGAAAAATTATAAGAAACTAAGTAAAAAAGAAAAAGAGAAATTACTAAAAAACACCACCTTTGTAAACTGTATCTGCGAGATCTGTTTAAATATGGTAAAACAGGTCATACCATTGAAAACTGCTCAGAAGAGAAAGTTACGTCGTCACAGCAACATCATTCGTAAACTTGTCCGTAAAGTTAAGACGAAGAATTTAAAGAATAAAAAGAAACTGTTACAGCAAGGTGGAGGAGTTTTCCTTCCATTACTCTTCTCAGTAGTTGGTCCTTTGCTGTCTAAACTGTTAGCAGGGAATCACACGTAAGAATGAAGAAGGCTGTAGTAATACCGTTCGACCAATATACAAAGTTACAGGATAATTCTCTCGCTATTCCTCAACCTCTACCCGAAGCACTACTCGATCCGAGAGTTGAACAGATACGTAATATTGAAAAGGAATTAGCAGATATATTATCTTCAAAAGTTAATATAAACGAGAAAAGGATGAAATATCAGGAAATATTACAAAAATTATTAGAAGTCAAAGACAAGAATACAGAATGCATCCTATTTCAAATTGAAGTTCACTCCTGACTATTGAAAGAAAGGATTTTAAAAGGTTTTAGAAAACAGCTTACCTCCTACATTGAAAAATAAGGGTCACGCGTTATATGATACTTTAAAAGATCAGTTAAATTGGAACGAATTAGGTCAGATTGTAGTTAATGATCAACCCCTTCAAGGCTCAAATATAGTAGACCTGGTCTCAGACTTAGTTCGAGACTGGAAAAAGAAGCCTATACCAGGCTGGGATGTCATTAAACGCGAGTTACAGGGTATTAATTTTCCTAGGAGCTTAATTCATAATAAGCAGAGGTTACAGGATTGGGATAATCATTATCAACCGTCGCTATCCGATCCTGTAGGGCCTAATGAACGACCTTACAAAGGAATATTACATCGTAAGAGCAAAACAATAAGTAGTCCTCAAGCAATAAGAAAAAAGCGAAATGAATTAGCGCGAAACTGGTTAAGAATGTAATATACATTACGTCATTTGAATACAAAGATACAGATGAATCACTCTCATCATAAAATATTCAGAAACCACGTCGGACAGGAATATACAAGAATACACAGGCACATTCTTGTATGTACAAGAACGACGTTATCTCCATTAGGCCTAAAAGTGTAACTCCGCCTCTTATGTTTCACCATCATAACTCTTAAGCCTAATCAGATGATTGGCTGAGGGAACGTAAGCCAACAAACGGGGCGGAGCTAGATAAGCTCCGCCCACCTCTTATTCATGTATATAAGACACAGAGCACTCTAAAGCATCATATATTTGTATTTCTACCTTCCAATGGTTAGTAGTTGTGTTACAACCAAAATGACGTGCTTAGTTAGAAATATCACGATCAGTGAGCTAACGTCTTGGTCTGTGGTGCATCAGCATTGCGCTGTCATCCTTCGTTTTAGAAAAAGGGCATCAGGTGACCGCTACATTACCTGCTTATCCCCCCTACCGACTTATAACAAGCCTTTATTCATCTCTGTAGAAAGTCTCACCATCATCATGGAAGCTGTTTCGGATTGGAAGTCCAAAGACTACATGAACTTCAGCTTGTTAAATGAATGGGGGATAGCTATATCACAAGGGGGACATGAAGATCACAAGCGGTTAACCCTGGTTTTTTCCTTACATGAAAACATTCCGAGGGTACATATAGGCTGCTGGCTGCGACGTAATGCGTCATCTGTTTTCTCACCAAGTCCACACGCAGTTACAATAAGTGGTAAAGAATCCATCGAGTTGTTCCTAAAGATGAACGATGAATTCCTACATAGATTAGAAGATACTAATACACTGGAAGACCTCATACACACAGCTTATCGATTGGTTTACAATATCTACAGCGACAGTTTTTCGTTTAACTCTAACAACGTTGCTAAGATGATAGAGGTCGTAGACATTAATCGTTTTACTCCTGTTTGGAATCAGGAAATGAGTGGGGAAAGATGTAAAAATCATACTCTGAAGATTTCAGCGGCTGAAATGTATATGTTCATTACAGGAGAGGGAAGGGTAGGATTAGAATCCTACGTTGAAACGACTCAGGCAATTCTCGAGGCATTAAAGTAATATATTCAAATAAACCTAATTATTATTATTATTAACTAGTAAATATTATGAGTTCAGTGTAAAGTATCCATTGCATCAGTGTAAATTGAAGATGTTTTAAGTAGTCCTGTTCAGGAGGATGTAACAGGATTGGTATATATATTTTTTTTTTTTTTTTATTTTATATATATATATATATATATATATATATATATATATATTATTTTTATTTTATTTTATTTAATTTTATTTAATTTTATTATTTTTATTTTATTATTTTATTATTTATTTTATTATTTTATTTTATTTTATTATTTTTATTATTTTATATATATATTAATATAATATTAATATATATATATATATATATATATATATATATATATATATATATATATATATATATATATATATATATATATATATATATATATATATATATATATAAGCCGTTTACATATTGATCAGTAGCTAGTATGGGTGCAAAGGAGGTAGTTGATAAACATTACTTCAACCTGAGAGAACCAAATAGTTTTGGGGGTTTCACTAGATTCGCATTAAGATATCCTGATATTGAGAAAAAAGAGCTAAAAAAATATTTAGAGGGCGAAGAGGCATTTACTCTACATAAGCCTGTACGAAAAAAATTTCCTACACGGAAAACCATAGCTCCCCATCTCGATAGTGTATGGCAATTAGATTTAACGGAAATGATTAAATATAGTTCTTATAATGATGGGTTTCAATACGTGCTTTTTACTATTGATGTATACTCTAGATACCTATGGTTGAAACCCTTAAAAGATAAAAGATCAGCTACAGTTGCCAATGCAGTACTTGAAATTATAAAGGACGAGCGGAGAATACCTAAATCATTTTGGACAGATTCAGGAATGGAATTCAAGGGCCGAGAGTCAGGAGCTGCTCTGGGAGTATGGTATAAGCTATTACAAAACATTTTCCCGTAAACAAAGCGGCTATAGTTGAAAGAGTCCAGCGTACTATTAAGAGCGCATGCATAGGTATTTTACTAAGATGAACACTTTTAAAATATTGATATACTGGACGATCTGGCTTATTCCTATAACAGGTCTTACCATAGAAACTATAAAGAAAACTCCTTTAGAAATGTTAAAAACGAGAGGTCATACATCCGCTATACGGACAAAAAAAGAAAACAAAATAAAAGATATTTCAGGAATAAAGGCATAAAGGTAAACGATTATGTAAGAGTATCTCGAACAGAAGAAAGATTCAAAAGGGGTATGAAGCCGGTTGGACTACGGAAGTTTTTTAAAGTTCACAATATTCGGCGCACCGTGGTGATAGTTTAAAGTTATATTATCTGCAGGGATTTAAATGGTGAAAAGATAAAAGGAGGGTTCTATAAACAAGAAATACAAAAAGTAAGGTTCAACCCTGCAACTCACGAATATAAAATTGAAAAAATATTAGCTACTAGAGGCAAAGGAAAAAATAAACAGGTACTTGTGAAATGGATGGGATATCCTGCTAAGTTTAATACTTATATAAAAGCAAGTGAAGTTAAGAATCATTAATCAGTTTTTATTATAATCATGGAGAGGTTAGATCACTTTTATTTAACTCTACCATCTTCAGCCTCCCTGGATTTACATCCTGATAATAATCTCGCTGATTTCACAACTGAACTAGTTAACCATGTTTACCTTGAACGACCAGAGTATGAAGTGGGATTATGTGAAATGATATTAAATACAGACATAGAAAATTTACCACCCAATCTATTCTGGATGAAGGTGTACAGAAGTGAAGTGTAGAATGTTTTGAAACTATATTACAAATGGTAGGTACTCGTTTTCATGAAAAGGAATACAATGTGTTAGAATAGGTTAATATGCAACATTGCTACAAAGGAATACTCCTAAGAATTTTATTTTACAACCGATATAAAAAGATTTAAGTGCCTGCTATTTTCAGTCATTTAAA
>JABUQX010010184.1:65000-66370 GCA_015478945.1 Trachelipus rathkii | reverse complement strand
GGCAGAGATATATATATATATATATATATATACTATATATATATATTATATATATATCTATATATATATATATAATAAATATATATATATATATTATATATTAAAAATCATTGTAAATATATTTAACACTCTTGTATATATATTTAATTTTAGTCTTTATAATATATATTATATATATATATAATATATATATATATATATATTATTATATATCTATATATTATATATATATATAATCTATATATATATATATATTATATATATATATATATATATATATACTATATATATATATATATATATTCATACATAAATTACTGTAAGATATATATTAAAATTCTAATTATATAGTAAAGTTTTTATTATCCTTATTTTACTTTCTTAAATAAATATTTACATGTATGTTAAGAGTTTAAATAAACGAAGCCCAGGTTCAGGAAAAAAACATGTTTTTTCATACGTAAAACCAAAAAAGCGATAAATAATTCTCGACCAATCACATACGAGGTCATATAGAGATCGAGGATTACTGCCGGCGCATCACAAGTAAAGGTAAACATTTCCTTCTTACTGCTTAAAGGATCTTACCCCCCCGGATTTTCCCCCCAAGCCCCCCCCCCCAAATGGGGTTTTTTTTTCAGTTGAAATATATTTATAAAATAATATAACATTGATACAAGGATTCTTGTCTATACTGGAATTACCTTTTGACCTGGTATTTGGCTTAAATCAGCCTGGGATACAAAAAAGGCTTATCCTACATTTAGGCAAATTTAGACCTAACGTAGTTATTGCACCACATGTTTTACAGAAAAAGGTCAGTTTTAAATATATTTTGACCTGGAATTAGCTAAATCGCACCCGGGATATGCAAAAAGGATTATCCTAAATTTAGGGCCCTAAAGTAGTTATTTCAACACATTTTATACAGAGAAAGGTCAGTTTCGTATCTGTAAGGAGTGCGGGTTGTTGTGTTTTCTCGTGATGAATTGCCAATGGTACATAGATAATAATAATAATCAATAATAATAATTAATAATAATAATAATAATAATAATAATATAATAATAATAATAATAATTAATAATAATAATAATAATAATAATATATAAAGAAAAATACGAATAATTTAAAAAACTTTGAAATATTTTAGTTAACATCGAGCGAAATAATATAAATTTAAGTGAATAATTGTTATTTTTAAATAAGGACTTAGAAAGATTTTAATAAAATACATGTAATGTTAGCAGAGAAGAACTTATTTTGTTCTTTTTATACTTATTACATTATTGCTTTAAGGTACGTAAAATATATGTTTTTAATAAAATTTTAGTAAAAGTTATTTTAAAACTTGATAGTTATAAAATTTA
>JABUQX010010184.1:57500-60000 GCA_015478945.1 Trachelipus rathkii | reverse complement strand
GAAAATAAAATGATTGGTAGAATATTTTGGGAGATTTCCTCTGTTTTCGAATCTGGTAAATAAACACTCTGGTAAAGTATAGTGGAACAGTGAAAGGTGCAAAATGATAGATGATAGACAGAGACAAGACGACATGGAGTACCAGTAATTTCACACAATAATACCACAACATAGCATAAGTTATTATATCGTGCTAATAAAATAATATTATATATTTTCAGGTATAAATTTATTTCATTACACCATTTTAGCCAAGACTTAGGCTATAATTTATAACTGAATTTTAAACTTAATTTTGTGCCTTAAACGTGTTTGCATACTTATTTTAATAAGATTTTTTTGTCATGTAAATTTAGATGAGAAATGTGCCCAATGAGGTCTGAAACGTCCTATTAAACACTGTAGTAAATGCTGCGTCAGTTTTATCTAACCTTCCTTTTATTTTTATTATTATTATTATTATTATTATTATTATTATTATTATTATTATTATTATTATTATTATTATTATTATTATTATTAATTATATTATTATTATCTATTATATTATTAAATTATTATTATTATCAGTAGTAGTAGTAGTAGTAGTAGTAGTAGTAGTAGTAGTAGTAGTAGTAGTATATAGATATATATTTCCCTTTGGTTGAAAATGTCTAGCACTTCCAGTGAACTCACCAGGGTTAGTGATGGATTGCGGATTTGGTATTTTTTTTGCAGGCTTCACCTCTGGTTCCGGCTCCGGCTCCGGCTCCTGCTCCGGTCCGGCTCGGCTCCTAGCTCCGGCTCCATCTTTTAGCTCCAGACTCCAGCTTCATCATTTTAAAAGTGAACGACTCTGACTCCAACTCCAAATTATGCGATTCCTCTTCGCCTCCGGCTCTAAACTCTTTAATTTTATAGCAAAAATTTTTGTGGATCAGACTCCGTCTTCGGCTCCACCCAAAAAGTTTTTTTTGCTCCGGTTCTGACCCCATTCAAGTTTTTCCTTGCTCTGCTTGCGCACAACACATTGGGGCTCCTACTCCAACTCCTACTCCGTGCCTGTGGTTGCGTGTTGTAATTACGGGCTGAATTCGCATTCTGATGTATTCTGATACAAAGCCTTTGAATGGGAGTATGTTAAACGAGAAGGGGCAAGATTATTTCAGTACTTAGCAATGAAGAAAATAAAAGAATGAGCTTAGCGGTTAAGTCTGTAGTCATAGAGCTGGACAGAGATAGGATAAATGAGACCATTTAGATATAGACGAGTCATCGAACTCTCTTTAAAGAAGGAGACTTGAGATTTGAAAACTGAGAAAAGTTTTTAATGTATTAGAAATAGTGAAAGGATGGAGATGAAACAGTTCGGCTGTAAGAAAGGTTAGAGAGAGATTTAGCAAGAGTGGGAGAGTTGATAACTCGTAAACCACTCTATTCTGCCCTTTCAAGAAGAACTAAATGTGTGGATTACTCCAAATATATAATGTATACTCAATGCAAGAGAGGTTAACACTCCTATACAAAGGAAGACGCTGTCGATGGTATGAAGAAGTTTCGAAGTCCATTCAGAACACCGAACCTCTCAGAAGCTTCTTTTATAAGAGAAATGTGATCTTTTCAAGAAAGTTTACGATGAAAGAAAAATTTAAGAATATCAAAAAAATCAAATAATTTTAAATGTTTTGAGCGAATTTAAATTTGCATCTTTCCTTCAGTCTTTTTTAAGATTCATAATTTATCTACCACTCTTTGGACACAATTACCAAGATAGTAACAGATACACTAAATTAAAAGAATTCAAGTCACTATTGTTGCTATAACTAATAAAATTAAAGGAGATACTGATAAATCAAAAATAATAACGCAAAAAATAATTCTTTAATTCTGTTTTTTTTTTTTTCAAAAAATTGGAAAACATCTTAATTCTTCCATTTAAATCTATAACCACCAGTATGGTTTAAGTAAGGAACCCACAACTGGTGATCTTCTTTCACTATTCTCTTACTCTTGGTCTTCTGTCCCCTGGGTAATCTCTTGCTATGGAGCAGGTCATATCATATGCTTCGATAAAGTTTGGTAGAAAGCTTCCCTCTTTCTGTAACTATCTTTCTTTCTGTAACATTTCCTTGCATTTCCTTTCCGGTCTCTCTTTACTGCAGTCATTATATTATTGAAAGTGGTGGTAGTCGTGGTTCATTATTCACTAGTCACTTTTCTTTTTTACTTTTCATTTATAAATTTCTACCTTTAACTTCATCATCAGTTTTCTCTTATGATAAAATCTCCACCTATCATTTACCTTTTCATTTCTTATGGCGTCCAATACAATCGTAGCCATTTGAAGATAAGAGGTCAATCTTGGATAAACTGACTTCTGATTTCTCTCGTATTTACAATTGAAGCAGAGAAAGTTTGGTTGTTCTTAAAGTCTCAAATACTCAATGTCTTTATTTGTCTACTCGACAAAATCTGCAGAAATACTTCTTCTTCGGAAACACTTTTCAAACCTTCCACTGTC
>JABUQX010010184.1:10000-12500 GCA_015478945.1 Trachelipus rathkii | reverse complement strand
CCTCTTACATCGGGTATACTACTAATTCTCTCAAACTCCGCGTCTCACAACATAGATACAGGCCCAGTAAGATATTTGAACACTTGAAGAACGAACATGGAACTCCCAAACCCAATCTCGACATTTCTAATTTTGACATCTTACACCGAGCGGGAAATTTCTTTGAATTGAGGCTGGCTGAGTCTCTCTTAATAAAAAAGCACAAGCCGATTATCAATATCAAATACAATGAAATGGAAAATTTTTTGAACATTTTTTAGGTTTAGCTAGATAGAATCTCTCTTTTGATATATTTATTATTTAAGGATCTTAGATTTACGTTAGTTATAAAACTTTAATTTGTTACTTCACATTTATATTTAAATAACATTTATTTTGTTTCATCAATTGTTAAATTAGTCTTAAACTCGTCTCCGATGATACCGAAGTAATCAAACAACATCAGGACCAATGTGCTGCTTAAATTGGTCACAAAAATAGATCTTACAAAGCGATTGTTCCTTACAAGGAATTAGGCATCATCTATAAATAATAACGATAAAATAATTTTTATTATTGTCAAAATAATAATAATTATAATAATAATAATAATAATAATAATAATAATAATAATAATAATAATAATAATAATAATAATAATAATAATAATAATAATAATAATAATAATAATAATAATAATAATAATAATAATAATAATAATAATAATAATAATAATAATTGTAATGAAGAAATAAGTAAATAATAAATAAGCAAATATCTTGTAAGAAGACTAGCAGAGTATTTTTTACATTTCAGGGCTATGGAATGGGACCGACAAGGGAATTTTTACTTTTCGCTTTGCCCGGTTTTTGCATTTCGATATTTTAAGTCTATGGAGTGGGAATCGAAAAGAGAATTCCCATTTGCGGTTTACTTGGTTGTTGTTTTTCGACATTTTAATACTATGGAGTGGGAACATAAATGGGAATCTCCACTTGTGGTTTGCCCGGTTTGTTATTTTTCGACACTTTAAGGCTATGGAGTGGGAACTGAAATAGAAATTTCCACTTCGGTGGCAGCTTTGTAAAGAAAACACTGGCTTTTAACATTGTTAAAGAAAGAAAGAATATGGTTTTATGTTTCTTTCTTTTGTAATTTTTTAACGTCGATAAAGCTGGTAATTAATAATATATCTTTTACGTGTGCAAAAGTGATTAGTAGATAAAGAGTTTTACTTGCGTGGAACTAATGAAATGAAATATTCTATGGTAAGAAGGATTTGATGCAAAGAGGGAAGAAAACGGCATAGAAGCAAAGAAGGCTTTTGCTGAAGTGGTATTTCTCGTGTAATGCAAAAATCATTTCTTACAAATAGTCAAACAAGTTCTTGAGGTTGAAGTTGTAATGTGAATTTTGTCAATGAGAACAGATGCAAATAAACGATTATGGACTTACTTTAAAGAGATAACTTAAAAATGAAAGTAATTTTTTTTCTTTTTTGGAATTATGGTATAGGAATAAAAATAAAATAAAATTAAATTCTCTAAATGGTTTTATTTTAAATTACTAAGGAAAATAAATTGAAGTACATAAATATGAAAATAAGCTATTTAAAAAGGAAATGTAAAAATAAAACTAGGGGAAGTTTCATTAAGCCACATGGAATAACAATGAGGTAAAGAGAATTGAAAAAAAACAACAACACCGCAAATGCAAAATAAAAAAGAGAAAAGAATTTTTTTTTTTTAAGGCAAACTCATTTTAGCAGAACTAAAGTTGTGTTTTATAAAAACGGTTTTAATACATTTTTTTGTATGGTTTTTACAAACATTTAGTGGTTTTAAGGATGGAGTTATGTTTAAAATACTGTTAGATAATTTTTTTTTTACCTTTTTTAAAAAAAATAAATAAATAAAAAAAAGTGACATTCTTGAATAAAGCGAAATCGGTACTTCTGTCATTTCAATTATCGTAAGCAATAGCACATTCATCAGGCAGTCCTGGGACAGGGAGACCGAAGTAGAGAAAATAATTTTTTTTTTTTTGTATTTTTTTTTTAAAACGAATGTAAGAAAAAATTAAAAAGAAAATTTTGGAAATCGACTGAATAAAATTTAAAAATGTATTGCTGGTTGATGATGAAATTTTATAAATTAGAGGAGGAAATAATTTTTATTGGACTTTATATTTGCAAAACACGAAAGTATTGGTTATTTAACATATACGAGGAGGTAAGAATAAAATAATGAATTAAACAATGTAATTAATGCAGAGTAATTTTTATTTTCTCCACATGAAGAAAATTGCAAGCGAATTGTCAATTTTCGGTAGGAGAGAGTTCTAAAAAAAGACTAAATTTCCTCTTTTTGGACATTTCAAATCGGAGTCTTGCAATGATATTGCAAAGAGATAATTGCAGAGGGAATCAAAGGGGAAATTGCCCCTCTCAAGGTACCCAATTAATGCAACGATCATCATTGCTTTTATTTAATAAAACTAAAGTTTACATAGTAGTTTAATC
>JABUQX010010184.1:0-5000 GCA_015478945.1 Trachelipus rathkii | reverse complement strand
TATTATTATTTATTATTATTATTTTTGTTATTATTTCCACCGTGGTTTCTTCTTCGCATCCAGTTTCTGAGTCCAATATATATCTACATGGGTTAGGGTTATCGTATGGGGTTAAAATTTGGAGGGGTGTTAGATGGGGAGGTAACCTCGACGTAGACGAGGTTACGTCCCCGTGGGTCCCCGAAGGGGGCCCCACCCCCATTAAAAAATCGAAGTGTTCGTAATTGGCTGAAATTTGGTGAGAGGATTCAGAGTTGAGTTTCTAGAAAGACTTGATATGGGAATCTGAGGAGTTGGCTCCGGCACCGGTGCTGGAGCCACTGCGGTGCCGAGTTAATAAACAGTCGTATAACAACAATGTTGGTGTCTTTATAAGGGTTATTGAGGTCGTAGAACTCGAATATGATGGTTATAAGTCCGTATAGGGTGCCTAGGACCCCCATTATGGGTTCCGACTGAAAAAAAAGAGCACAGAGTGCAAAAAACAAAGGAGGAATGAAAGAAGGATGAGAGATGAATAAAAGAAGGAAAGAATGGAGAAGGAATCTGAATCTATAGAGTTTGAGTTGACAATGGAGCCAATGCAGGCACCAGTGCTGTGCTGGGATAGTAAATATTTGTATAATAATACAATATTTGTGTTAAAATAAATATGCTTATAAGGCTGTAGATCTCGACTAAGGATGTTTGAGGTTCCACCAATGGTAAGATGGTAGCGTCATCAGACTCCTGGTCGATGCGGGGGCGCGTCCGCAGACGCGCCAGCCAGTGCAATCCGCCGCGAAACCGGCGCGTGCGCGCCCGCCGGCGCGATCCGACGCGTGTGCGCGCCCGCAGGCGCGCCCGCCGGCGCGAACCGCCGCGGGAGGGGCGCGTGCGCGCGCCCCCTCGCATCCCGCATGTACGATCCGGTACGAGAATGCAAACGTGTTCTGTTTTCAACTTAATTTTTTTCAAAAATTTATTATTTTTTATTTTATTTTTAATATATTTTTTGTTTTTACTAAAAAAAAATTTAAGCTTTTCATGTTTATAACATAAAAACTTACATTTTTACATACCCTAAATCAGTAAATCAGTAAATCATACCATCATCCAACCACCCTTCTGTCCATATATGATCTATTGATCTATTGATCTATTGATCTATTGATCTATTGATCTATTGATTAAGGTCAATTTTTTTACTAAAGTTGTAACGTTTTACATACCCTAAATCAGTAAATCAGTAAATCAAGCCACCCAACCTACCCTCCTGTCCAATCATGATCTATTGATCTATTGATCTATTGATCTATTGATCTATTGATCTATTGATTAAGGTCAAATTTTTACTAAAATTGTCATGTTTTACATACCCTAAATCAGTAAATCAGTAAATCAAGCCACCCAACCTACCCTCCTGTCCATATATGATCTATTGATCTATTGATCTATTGATCTATTGATTAAGGTCAAATTTTTACTAAAATTGTAACGTTTTACATACCCTAAATCAGTAAATCAGTAAATCAAACCACCATCCAACCATCCTGACCAGTTGTGATCTATTGATCTATTGATCTATTGATTCAAGTCATATTTTTCTTTAGTATAAATAAGTTCTTGGGATAAAAAGCAGGAAAAGAAAACAAGTTTTTATTTTAAAGCCTTTATAACATAAGTGCAAACTACATAATCGTTAACATATAAATTTTTAACATCAAATATATTTACAAGTTTATTAAAAGAAACATTATTTAAAAAACATATAATGAAATAAATACAGTATACACCACATAAATTAGACCTGATAGGTTGCACAGGAAAACATAAGGTCTTAACATATTGAACATTATTATATTTTAAAAAAGATGTTACATAATGATTACTAAACATAAAATCTAAATGCAGAGAGTCAAGGAAATATACAACATTATTTTTATTCTTATACACAGCTATCCAATGTCCATTGTTTGAAACATCCCTAGGAGAAGTATTGAAGATAAGCCCAGAATCTGTAACCAATTTCACAGAACAGAGTTCATTACAGGCGAATACACCTAAAAATCTTCTTTCGTTTCCGAAGGCGTTTAATATTTCTTCTTCATTCATCATTAATAATTCAAGATTATATTTCGTACTCTGTCAATCTCGATGATTTGAGGATGTTCCAAATACACCAGAACTGAGATTGAGGATGTCAAACTTTGTCCAAATTTGAGATTCAATCCTAATGTCCCTTTTCTTAGAATATTGAGATGATAAGCATTACAGGCTGAAAGATCAGCAGTGAGATCGTATGCATATAAATTACTGTTTTCAGCATAATTCTTGAGATCGACGCCTGTACCGTTATCACTGCAAGATACAGTATTGGCAAATAAATCGTAAAAAGGACGTGAGCATTGAGAATGTGAGTCTTCATATATCATCTCATAATCACGACCGTCTAAGTCCGAAATGGGTAAATTTAAAGGCTGACTTTCCATAGTTTCCAGAATAAGCATCGTGTTCTACAATCCCTATTATTACCTTCTGAGGTAAGTTACCATTAACGATGTTAGGTATATTAATGCTCGATAATCCTTGGGTAAAGTTAAAAATTTTAGTCTCAATTCTCTTGATTGGATATTTTGCTGTATCGGTCAAAAGAGATTTCTCTATTTCCATATGTTTAAGGGGAGATAATTTCACTTTACGTATATAAAGATAAGCATCCAGTAATTTAAAGATAGGCTTTGGTGCCGTAGTTGTTGCTAAAAGAGCACTTTTAACATTAAGAGCAAATTCAGGTGTGGATCTAGTTAACCTGATACGAGTGTCCACTGATGGTAGAATAAGTCTTTCCTGAGAGAATATATCACCGTTTACACGTCCATAATATTCATACGTGTTATTTTTAGACTTAATAGCGTTGGCTCTATGTGTCTCTGCATCTTTTAAATTGTAATATCCACTTGATTGGAGATGAGACTCCTTTGCATCTTGAGAATAATTTAGTAAAGTTTCAATATAACTTCGATAAGGGTAACTTGCTGCTGATGCTCCTAGAGATGTTTCATTTAAAAATACCTCAAGTTGATTAAAACATGTATACAGGAAATTTGTCTCTGTGGATACTATGTGCTCGGTTCCTGTGAGATCTGACCCATCTTCGTTTACTAACTTAGTCTTCAGATATAAAAATACATTCGAGGGGTCAAGATATTGGTCAGATGTACCAGGGATATTGAATTCGATAGGTACATCTGTATTTGTGATTGCATGAACAGGATTAATACTAATAAAGTGGGATTCACTCACACTGATCTGTGTAGGGTTCACAGAGAAGAGATCCAATTCACTCTTACAACAGTCTGGGCTGGAGGGATGGAGGAAATGCATCTTGCTGGTACAATCACTGGACGTATAATGATGAGAGATCTGTTTAAACATTCCTTATATACAAAATAGTTACAGGTTGTCACTGTTTATGTGAAATAGTTGCCATTCAGCATCATTATTAAAGGGCAAACACATCAATACACTTTTTCTTTAATGGTCCTTTCCTATTCCTCTTTATAGGTTTTTTACGATGACCTACACCTTGACCAGTCATCTTACGTCGTATTTTTCGTTTAACATCATCTAACATTTCATCAGAAGCATCGGCTAATCGACGTTTTACAGCTGTTCGAGGGTCGATACCGCCCATGATATCCTGGAAAGTATCTATACCTGTCCTAGCTGCTTTTTTAGCGAGGTATTTGCCTCCTGATTTAAACAAAGGGATAGCACGTCTGAACAACGAAGCAAAAAATCCACCTAAACCATACCCTCTCTGCATTCTTGAACCCCTGAAGACTCGTTCTCTTTCCATTATTATTATTTAACGGAGCTTCCTTCTAATGTGTACTTTACACACTGCTGTCCCGCTTGTGAATGGATATGGTTTTCCCTCAACATCTCTTATATAAAAATACGAATCGAACTCAGTTGGGTCTTACTCAGGGGTAAGTAGTGAACATTAGGAAAACTTATAACTCTTTTACCTTTAGGAAAATGAACTACTCTTAACAAAGAGGCTTTAGTATTCCCTACATACTGATGGTCTATAATATCTGTATAAACATAGGCCATACCAGGATCTTGAAATATCTTAGAAGGCATGCATACAAAATGTAATGAACTCTCGGTGTCATTTTTTGACACATACTCTTCCATCGTTGGTATATAACGCATTAGATCCTTTAGAGTTGGTTTGATATTATTTCTCGATGTTTTGTTTACATATGAGTAATGACAATTACGAAACCAACCTGAAGGACTGAACATAAATAAACTTTTATCATTCAGGTTTACTTGAGCTTGAGATTTTAAGGTGATTAACACGTTATCTTCGTTAACGGATTTATTAACAAGAAACACTAAATCTTTACATAACTGACCTGCTTCAAATTTTTTGTTTAAATCTAGGAATACATCGGTAACCGATTTATAGAAACCACTGTTTATATAATATCTTTCAAAGAAATATTCTTTGTCACCTCGTTTGAGGACTGCCATATTAGCTTTAATTTTTAATACATTTTTAACATTATCAACATTTCTAAATATCGTAAACGCCAAATATGATTCAGGCCTATTCTATATCGGCATCCAGTATCATTTCACTTAATCCAGCTGTATACATTTCTCGATCAAAAGTTATAGGGTTCAATAATTGGGTTGTATAGTCTGATATTTTATTTTCCGGATGTAGATCCATAGAAGCCGATGAGGGCAGCGTTAAATAGAAATGATCTTCACTCTCCATGTTCCCAACGTAAACTGATCAATGTTTCTTAATTTCACTAGCATTTATATAACTATTAAACTTCATAGGGTAACCTACCCATTTGACAAGATACTGTTTATTTTTACCTTTTCCTTTAGATCCTAATATTTTTTCTATTTTATACTCATGACTCTTAGGATCAAACCGTATTTTCTGTATTTCTTGTTTATAGAATCCTCCTTTTATTTGTTCCCCGTCTAAA
>JABUQX010010183.1:0-20226 GCA_015478945.1 Trachelipus rathkii | reverse complement strand
CATGAGATTAATATTTATATACACCGAAAGCATATGGTTTGTTACTACACGTATAATATTTACAGTTAAATAATTAACAGCGAGTTTTGCGTTAAATTTTTTAACATATCAAGTTTTGGAGTAAATTAAGTTATACTTTCCTCCTATGAATATGATGAAAAATGTCAGTGATGTATGAAGTAATCGTCAATAAGCGCAAAAAGATATTGAGTTATAGGTGTTGCTGGAACGGCAGTTTATAACTTACAGGTCCTTTCAAAGGATGTTTGAATATCTTTTAGGAGAGATATATAGGCTTACCATCAACTTGAAATCCTAATTATTTTGCTGATCAGATGTTAAATTAATATATATATTAAAAGTAAACTTAATATTTTTATGTATTTATTATGTTTTAAGGTGTATAATTATTATTATAAGACGCTTTTTTCCCAATTATAATTTATTATGTCACAAAAATTCCCATAAATCATGATTGTTGTAAAATAATTTCCAATACTATTGTTCTTGCACTCTAATCTGATCATACATTTCCGAATGAATGATGGTCTGACTGTTCAGTATTTAATCGTCTTCTTGGTTAGTGTTTCGTGCTGTGCGCCTTTGGGTGGTGTTGATGTGATGTTTTATTAGAAATTATAATTAAGAAAGAAAAAATTTTTGCGTACATATTATTCTATCTTTGTTTATTATATTCTTTACTTCATTATATTTGAATAAGGAAGTTTTCTATTGTTAATTTAGATGCCTTAGGATTTATTCACTTGTTCGTATATGTGATATGTGTCTATTGTATTTGTCGTCTTTGGGTAACAATTAATATACTTAAACCTTACCGTAAGAAAACATAAATCTTTAAGTTTTAAATAAATTCGTGATAGCTTCAACGTTCTTTATTAATCAATATATGTCAATGTCAGGTGAAGGATTTCCCTCTTGTTATTTATATTATTATTATATTATATTAATTATATTATTGTTAGTTATTTATTATTTATTATTATATAATTTATTATATATATTGATATTATATTTATATGTATTATTATTTTTATTATTATATATTAATTTATTATTATTATTCATTATTATATATTGATAATGATAATTAATTAAAATAAGTTAAATAATATATATAATATATAATATAATTAATTAGTAGATAAAATATGATATATCTAGATTATCTTGATGATTAAATCTGTTATGTTGCACTATTATTTAAATATGAGAAACATTTTGTTACGATGATATGCAATATCTTTTGCATTGATGATCCATTGAATCAATAGTAAGAATTATTAAGCATAACAAGGTTATTTTGACTTTTTAAAATTTGATGTATGGTTCATACCAAATATTATTGTTTTACTTTCTTTGATATTATTAGATATCAGATAATTGAGTTAAAATTATATAATATATTACTATATTGTTTTATTGTTTATTATTTTGAGAAACTATAGTCTTTGACATAAGTGTATGTAAATATTACAGTATTTACGTATTATTTATTGAGTAGATTAATTTTAGATTTATATTTGATTTATTTAGATGTTATAATATTAATAATAGGTTGAATCTGTATTTGTAATATCGTAAGTTATATATAATCATATTAATAATATAGATATAGGCTGAGTTTTATCCATATTTGATTTATATATTTTCAGGGCATATGTAATTGGGGAAATATATCTTTTATATTAAGATTACATTTTTGTATATCCAAAGTAAGTCTTATCTATTTATTAATGTGGAAAACTATTATTAGTTACGTTAGTATAGTATATCATGCATATATATTATGTTTTGATATTGTGCTTTGTATTATATAATAGTTTAACTTGATTATTTATGTGTTTATGTTTATATTACTACGAATAAATATAACTACATTTACGTAAAATAGTGAATTCGAATGCAACGTAGATTCAATAGATACAATATAAGTTATTCGAAGGATGGTTAACAGGAATAGTTGATTGGTATAGTAGGCAGTAGGGGACTATTGGAATGTTTAGGTATGGCTTGATTTTGAGCGGTGATTTTTAGGACATTTGACTTTAGGGTTAAATTTAATGTAAGTGTTAAGACGTAAATTTTGTTAAAGATAGTTGATTTATTATAATATGTTTTAAAATCAAAAAATAATAGGTAAAAAATATATTATTTTATTTAATTTATTTATTTATTTATTTATTTTATATTATTTTTAGTGAGCATTGACATGTGAAATCTGAATAAACGTTATTATATTCGAAATCGTTAAGTCAGTACCTAACCTTATTGATAAATTAATGTATCATGATTAAAATTAAATAAGATCATTTAATTATAGTATAATATATTAGATTTTATTAATCACACGTATGTTTTTTTTTATTTACATATTTTCACGATGGAATTTTATATTATATATATGGTTATACAGAACCGCATAGTTGGTACTCTCAGTTTACACCGGTAGCGCGAAGCTAAATTACTTCACAATCAATAGATTTACCTTTCCCATTAGATAATGTAAAACCGGAACTTTTTCTTGAAACTCAACTCTGAATCCTCTCACCAAAATTTTCACTGATTTCGAACAAAAAGGACAAAACTTACGATTTTATTTAATGGAGGGTGGGGTCCCTCCCTTTCAGGTAGGAACTACTAGGGAATATATGGTAAACATTACTATTACGTATACTCTCTGGAATTGTGCGTTTATTCAACCTCCATCTGATGTCAGACGTAAAGAGTCCATGTAACACCAGATATATATTATTAATTTTATATAGAATTGTATATTGTAAATTTTGAATTTTTTTACCCTCCCCTTTTTATAAATCTGACATTACAATTTAACATATCTTCAACATTAATTTTAGATTTCTTACTGGATTCAATCTGAAATTTGGACCATACATACTCATTTAAACTACTTGATAACAATAATTACTCTTTCTTACGGGTTAATAATAATCAAAAAAATAATCTAAATCGAATTTCAACATGTAAACATCATATTGTCTCAAAGCTTTTATCCACAACTAACTGGAAAGAAGATAACTCCATTAAAAACGGGGACGGCATACGGCCTCTCCAGCTTATTATACACTACCACATACTACTCATTTAATTCGATAAACCTCGCACCTGAAAATTACTCAAATAGAGTAGTTCTGAGATCAATCTAAAATTTATACAATAAATAATATAAATATATATAAATTTCATTTATAATTATCAATTTATATTACGACTCCAACCTTATAATAATATAGATTCATTAATTTATTATTTAAACAATTCCTTTGAATCTATATAATAATACACTCAAATTAACATTTAAATAAATTTTTAATATTTAAAATAATATTATCACGTAGATAAAGAATTTAACTTATTCATATATAATAATTAATAATATTTATAATAAATAAAACTATAAAAATAAAACTATTCAGCAATAGTTATTATGATCACTCATTGAGTTCACCGGAGAGTTATCAGGACCGTTAGGAGCGCGAGATGACCGGAGCCAGCGTAAGTACCGGAGTCAGTAGAGCGGAGTATCTCGAGTCGGAATGTAGTAAAAAAAGTTTCCCTACATTGGAATCGTTTATATTTCAGATTACTATGACTCAAAGATCTGATTTTCTTCGAAATTCAGGAGAATCTACGAACGTTAAATAATAATTTATTTAAAATAATAATAATATAATGTGATAATGTTATGCGCACGCACGAAGCGCTCTGTCTGCGTCTGCGGTCCGAAACAGACCTTCCGGCTGTTTGACCTCCTCAGGTGTGAAATATTATTTTATGGTCGCTTTAAACGAACGCTTGTTTATAAGAGTATTTTTTAATCCTATAAATTCTTATAATTTAGAGATTCTAGCTCCCAGATCACGCCACAATATTAAAAGTATTTATAGCTTTAGTTTAAAATGACGTATAAGAAATTATCCGTTTTACGAACCTTTCGAGGGGTACAGACTACCTATCTAATATTACAAAATAGCTGTATCCTAAGGACTTGAACAATATTTTAACCCTGTTTTTTCAGTAAGCTTTTAATCCATTTATATAGATTATATTTAAATTTACCTTAATGTTTCAAAAGTAACTTACGTAATATTTACTCCTATTTTTTATTCTATCATAATCGAAAAGGTGTGGGGCATGCACTAGTAGTCAATCACGTCTATGTTACACTACTTTTATTAATTTATATATAATATAATATATATATTTAAATTATATTAATATTATATATTTATATATTTATATTAATTATAATATATATAATATATATTATTTTAAATATTATAATTTATATTATATAATAATAATATATAATAATTAATATATATATATATATAATAATATATATATATGATATATAATATTAATATATATATATATTATATTATCCTTTCAATATTTGGATAACATATTGAATTATACCCATTATAACGGATAATAAATTTCAAGATTGATAATCAGGGGTTATAAAAGTTAATATTATATTAAAACATAAGGTAATTAATATTTAATATTAAAATAATCGGGAGTATCAGTATTGGTGGACAAGTTATACCTAGGTAAGTAGAGAGATCAGAAGGGAATACGCTACTATAAAATCAATAGGAAGAATAAATAATAAGTTTACATAGGTAAAATGATAGTAAATATTCTAATATCTATAGTTAAGGTATATATATATATAGTTATTTAATATCCTCATATGGTATCTGAATTTCTATAAATATAGTATATATGAATTTGATACTGTCACAAATACTCACTATTACCAAATAAGCCATTACGTACTATAAAGCTATTGCTAGTGTTAAAAGATTTCAAGATTCTACATTTGTATAGCTATCTAACTTAAAATTTTTATTTGGGGTGATCAAAACACAGATTAACATGAAATTTTTGCCCTTTTTATAATATATATCATCGATCTTGTCTTTGTATTTAGAAGAGCGGTGTGTGCGAGCCCTCACGAGATGAAGGCGCAGTAAAGTAAGGTGTGTGTGAACCGAAAGCGAGCCACGAGAGGATCTAAACAGCAAGAAGCCGTCAGATTCACATCGTCGTCGCGTGTATAGTGAATATATCACCCGCCAATTCCGACCTCTAAATCTTATGCGAGCGCGAGCGAGACTTGCGTTATCCTCGTCGGCGCGTTTCTCATCTTATCTAGGGCGTATGAGAATAAGGAAAACAGATGCACATGCTTTCTTTGGTGAAGTGGCTTTACGCTTTAGTTTAAGACCGATGAAACCTCGTGACTGATGAAAAAAATAGGATTGTATTTTGGCAGAGTTCTCTTGCCCATTTTGTAGCGCCTAACTGTTGTAAACCGGGAATAACTTCTGACGTTGTGGTACCCGGGAGAAGGCGCGTTGTATAAGATATTTACCATATGTAATTCTGTTTAGAATCTTCAGGGTAATTCCTCTAGACCACATTACATATTGAGTCAATATATGTTTTCAATAGTGTAGAGTTTTGGTCGTGTTGTGGGTGGTTTGTGTGCTGTGTGTGTTATTGGTCGCGTAGTCGGTGGTTGTGTGTGGCGTTGGTTCGGTGGTCATATAGCAATTCGAAAATAACGGGCGGTAAAGAATCTTTGCGGAGTGGGCGGGCTCATTCCTGCTGAAGAGCCCAGTTTTAATTTGCCAGAAGATGAGATATATACATTTAAGAAAGGTGCGGTGGTTATCTTTTATTTATAACTTGGTAGTGCCTTACAAGGGTTTTCTGGCGCGCGTGGAAGGTGTAAAAAAAAGAGTATCAAGCATGTGTTATTTTTCTTCTTATTATACCATTATTATATTATTATAATTATTATATTATATTATTTTATTAATTACTATATTTATTAATTTTATAAATATTATATATAATACTAGGATATTTTCTTTTTAACTTATAAAAATTTTTAAATACGCAAGTGTTAAAATAATATAGTTATTTATTTATTAAAAATGTGGTTACATATATATATATATATATATATTTATATATATAATATAATATATATACCACGTTACTTTATCGAGTGAAATTACTCTTTATTAACATAGTTTCTTATTCCCTCCTAGGATATTTCTAACGTTTCCAAGTGATTAAATTTGGACGATGTTTCGATGGGAATAAAAAGTCTCTAAACCATTTTTTGTTTGGATTAGCGATTATATATTGTTGTGGACACTCTCTCTGTGGGTGCTTCGTTTATTTTGTTTTTTTTCAGGTGGGTTTTCTCTTAGTTTAAAGACAATGAGCATATTGAATAAGGAAATCTGAATTAAGATAGCTTAAAGAGCAGAACAGATATCATACCTTGCCTTGCCATTCCCGTTATATGTCAAAGCTTTAAACTTAAACTTAAACCTAAAAATAATTTAGCAAATGAAAAAAAAAATAGACCCAAAATTAATACCCAATCTGCACCACACATCTTTACCCACATTCACCAGATAATAACATTTAACATTTTCTCTTTACTCCGAAGACTCTGAGTCTCAAAAAATCTGTATATAAAGTTTGCTTCAAACGATTTTACACATCCAAACACATTATAATATAATTTTCTTGTTCTTACATCTTCGGAGTCACACATAATTTTGTAGGTTGCAATATTTTGGTGTGACCTTTCTCCAACAATTCATTCTGCATTAATGAAAATATCTTATTAATATAAATGAGTACTCTTATGTTATATTAAGTCATGAGGTCTAGTTAAATGAATTACTTATTAGTATTAAAATTTTTCTAGTCGTATATAAAGATTCATGACTATATCTAGACCATGCAGAGGAACACACCTGTAAAATTTGCATAATATAATAATAACTCGCACCTAAACACATTGCGTTCGAAAACCGGAGTTTCTTCATCAAAGCACACCTCCAAAAGCTTAATATAATTCATTATCCCCTGTTGTTTATAAACTGTATATTAAAAATTGAATTCACCACGAAAAGTTACTTAAGACTATTGAGTAGCTCACTAATGACACGCTTCTAATATATAGAAGTGAAGTTTAAATTAGGAAATAAAACAAATAAACAATTGAGGAACATCTAATTATTATAACATATAAAAATTTAAATTGATGCATTAATAAATTGAAAATGTACCAATGTTTTACTAATAATTTGAGTTTCACAATATTATTATTTAAGAATAGCTGAAGATCACTTACATTCATCTCAAACCATATCTATTTAAAATCAATTATTCTTATAATAATTTTGTGTTTTTGGAGCTTTTAATTTTTTATATAAATCCTGGATCCTTTTATCCACTATTATAATATATATGGGGCAAGGAATGTGTTGTTTATTGTTTATGTTATAAATATGCCTGTTTTTTGTAGATGAATTATTTATAGAATACCTTAGTGTTAGTAGCATATAATCTTCTTCAAGTTGATTTATGATAAAATAGCTTAATTAAATATAACAAAAATAATAAGATATAGAATATAAAAAACTTAATTTATTATTTAAAATATAATAAATGATTTATATATATAGAAAAAAATTGATAAACTTGCTAATGCATTTATATTATATATTTTTTTATTTTTACTTTTAAATAATTAGTTAGTGAAATAGCAAAAATATATTATTTATAAACTTGGGTGTTTTATATTTATTATTTATTATTATTTTTTATTATTATTTATTGATATATAATAAATATATATTAATAACTCTATGGAATAATATATCAAAAATTAACATATTTTAAATAATTATTACGGTTTTATACTATGGGGATAATATGTTACAATATTATTATTATAGTATTAATATAATTATATATTTATATATATATATTATTTATATTATAAATATTATATATATATTACTTATATATATATATAGGTTTTAGATATATATATTATTAAATAGTTATATTTAATAGATAATAATTATAATATATATGAAATATAATGATTTAATTTTAATGATGTTATTACAAATATATTTATCAAATATTAGATTATAAATTATATATTATATATATATGTATTTAGCGTGTTATATTATATAGGTATATATATTATATTATATATTATATACTTATTATATATAGCTATATATATATATAATATAATAAACTTAATAATAATATATAATAAATATATAATAGATATATTAATAATTATAATAATAATAATGCCAATAATAGGTATTCTAATAATGAAGTAATAATCGAATATATATATAATGAATAATAATTAATACAGATTTACACTTGTGCTAAAAATATAAAACCGAGAAAAGTTCTAGCCCTACCACGCTGATGTTTCGGTTGTGCAGTGCTTGCGGCTTAAGAATCTCTAAATTTCAGTAAATCTTATTACTATATATAAATTACTAAAATTCAATTTTTTTTAACCACTTTAAAGAGTCAAATAATGTAGATTATATATAATTAAAATGCGCTTTACCTAAAACAATAACAGAAAGACAAGATACATATTAGTTTTTTGATGCTTTCAACGCAAAAACCTCAGGTGCTTGCCCATATAAATCTGGTCTTATCTTTATATTAAGCTAGTTATCTACTCTTTAATATCTGACAAAGCTCTAGCAACTGAGTCAGCAGAAAGCAACTGAGTCCCTTCAGTTATTATTGGAACGGGGTATGGGGGAATTTAATTGGGGGGGGATAGGGGGGTGTTCCATACCAGCCGGGTGTTATTTGAGATTTTGGAGCAAGTAAAGCTGGAATGGATTTTAACTTGGTAATGGAGTTCTGCGCTGACGTATAGAACAATTAAATTAATATTATATATTATATATTATATATATTGTTATATACTAATATACTTATTAAAATATAACATAAGGCCTATATTATCCTAAGGGATTTTACTTCCAGGGAAACGGAAGTCAATGTAAAAAATGGTACTCCATTTCCCAATTATTTTGGAGGTTATAAATTACTTAGGTAATGTGTGGGGATTCAAAATTGGTAATTTAATTTAATATTTACATAAAATAAGTATGAAAAGAATTAGTGATGGGATATATTATGTTTGTGCCTTCACACCTATATCAGGCTGTATAAAAATGAATTAAGTCTTACTCATATTTTTTCATAGTTATATAGGTGAAATAAATAAGTATTGCAGAGAGCCATAATGATAAATAATAAATATTGATATTTTTGATATTTTATTTATTATTATATTATTTTTTGATGATCCGTGAGGGTTGGGTCTACGGGCCTACTCCTCCCCATTATCCTCATATTCATTACCACTCCACTACTCCACCCGCAGAGCGGGGTGCCTATGATCACGCTCGCTATGCTTCGAGGTCCCCTCGTTGGTTAGAGTTTTATTTTTTTTATTTTTTAATATAAAAATACTCCACTTAAATTATAAAATAAATTGAAAATTAAAAAGAATAAAAACAAAAAAGAACATTATGAAAAAAATATCATCTATTTTAAAAACTTTCAGATTTAAATTAATTAGTTTCATTTTAATATGTTTAATGAGATAAAATGCAATTAAAAATAATAATAAAATAATGAATAATAATAATATATAATAATAATTAATCTTTGTTAATTTATCTTAAAAATTAAATAATCGCAAATAACGATACTTTAAGATAATTGATGCACAATAAAGAAATTAATCTCGGAAATTCAGTTGTTTTCTTATATGAAATTTTCCCCTTAATATAACCGAGATCAATATTTAATAAATGGTTCATCATTTAATATAAATATTAATATAAATATAATATATTATTAATATATAATTAATATAGTATATATATAATAATATATATAGAGTATAGTATATATATCATATTATAATAATATATATATATTGCACTAGCTTCACTTGTCCAGAATAAGGATGTTAAATAAAACAGAATCGATGAATATCTGAAAAAACTCACTCGAACCACTATCTTCGTGGTAATCCTAGCATATAATAATGTCACGTGTTTAACTGTTTATCACATCCAATAGACGGGAGGCCAAGAGTTGGCCGGGGGACAGAAGTTTTTTTTAATCATTGTTAATTTTTTGTTAATTTTTTTTTAATTTTTAAAAAATTTTTTTTTTTTGGGGCGCATAATGGCGCCAGAGACGGTGGAACAAGGAAGGGAACGAAGGTTCCCCGCCTCTGTCGTGCGTCAGTCTTCTATACTGCTAGTGAAGTGACCTAAGAAGACCTATTGAACTGTATATCATTTCTTTTTTATATATAATTTTTGCTTATTTTATTTGTGCCATTATTTAAAAAAAAATTTTTTTTTAGGAAAGTATTAAAACTTATAATTGCACTTGAATAATTCGAAATAAAAATCGATTACATCGTTCGTATAGCGTATACTAATTAACATCCTTTAAAGGATCAATCCTATATTATAATATTATTAATATATTTATATATATAATATAATTATTATATAGTATATTTAGCATTAACATATATATTTTTTATATACAATTAAAAATGTATATATAATATATATATCTAGCTAGATATGTATATATTATATATAGTACAATAATAATATATATAAGTAAATTATAGATATAGTCTAGCTCTGAATGTACAAACTTTATGTAGCTTAAACATCTTTATACTCTTTATCCGGCCAAATATTATATATATTAATATATATATATAATAAATATATATATAAGTTAGGGCATTTAGGGGGGGCGTAGTAGGCATGAGGGCTCAAATATTTTGCCCCCGCTCGGACGAATAGTCTAAGACACGAGGCGGAAAGAAATTTTAAGTATAAATCAAGGTTTATTAATATTAATAAAGTGCAGATTAAATTAAATATATTATATAACTCGCTATATAATTCGTCGCCTGTCAGGAACAAATAGCTTCAGGTTAGAAGTAAATCTAATAGTATATGTGACAGTTGAGACTAAACTAAGAAAAAAAGATCAGAAGGAAATGCAACCTTAAGATTAGATTTCAAGCTAGATTTCCTATTGAAATGAATGATGTAAGAAGTTTCGCATTTACTCCGATTGAACGAGTTTATTGAATTTGCTGTACTAAGAATTACAAATTCCAAAAAATACATGCCCAACATCACTAAACTCATCTTCCGACCTTACAGACTTATTAATCCCACTCATTTTTGATACATTTTGGATGCCTTTAATAATCGCAGCATCTCAAGGAGAGGAAGGAGGTTTTTTAAAATTTCGCTGTGCCAGATTTGCTCATACACCGAACGGGTGTAATTGCCATCTGATAAAGATAAAAGAAATTGTGTATATATTTGTTTAAATTTTAATAACAAAAGGTATTAATTTTCCGAAAGCCCAATGAAGATTTAGTAAAAGCAAATTGGATTTTTGGAAGTTGAAAGGGTAATCGCCTCCGACATGGAGAGTACGAGCGAAGTGCTCCCAGCGCCGCACAGATTAACATCCTTTCAATTTTATATTTCAGAAATTTCGCAATGTATTTAGAGGGAGGGACTAAGTTACCAAAAACCGCAAAAATTTCAGATTTGGACTAGTTTCTTGGTCGCAGTCAAAAACAAATATTGTACAAAAATCTTTTGGGGTTTTTTGGCAAAGATATGGGCATTTTAACTATAATTTTATTGACTGCTTTCAGTATAAAGAAGCTTTTAACATTAAGACTTCTGAAAACCTACTTTAGAAACTACTATGGAGATGAAAGACTTATTGACTTGCCCTCCTCATAAATACAGTCGAAATTTTGAATAAAAATGTGAAGATGTGATTCTGACTTCGCTCACTCTCATGTCAAGGCGATTAAATTTAACCATTTAGGTAAGATGATTTAGGTAATTCATATAAATTCTTCCCATTTTTCTTAGGAATTAATATTTTGTCTTCCACTAATATTATATTTATATATATATATATAATATATATATATATATTTAATAATTTAATAAATTATATATATATATATATATTATTATATATATATTATATATATTATATTATTATATATATAAGAACGATTTTTGTTGCCCCCCCGAAAAAAATTTCTGGATCGCGCACTGTAATATATATATATATACATATTATATATATATATATATATAATAATATAAGTATACTATATATAATATATATAGTAATATATATATAATATTATTATAATATTATGATATATATATATATATACCACAAACCGTTTATTTGAATTGCCGGCAAATATTACCAGTTAAACTTGTCAAATCTCAATAACCGGTTTGAAACCCCCTTCCCCCCAAATTAATCCCCCATCACCCCGTCTTGTCAATCAAAATAACGAGGTTGCTTTTGTGTAGTTTAGACTTGTCGATATTAAAGAGTTAATAATTAGACTTATAAATAGACGATTTATGGGAGTAGTTTTGTGAAGCCTCAAAAATAATATGTATCTTGTCTTTTTGTTTTTTTTAGGTAAAGCATATTTAATTTTTTATATACTCTATTTATAAGGATCTTAAAGTGTTAAAAATGGAATTTATATATATTAGATAATAAGATTTATGAAATTAGTTTTGCGAAGCTCAAAAATTGTGTAGCTAGACTTTTTCGTTTATATTTTTTCGTGAATCCCTGTTTAATTATTAATGATTATTATTAATTATTATTATTATTATTATTATTATTATTATTATTTTATTATATTATGTATATTATTATTTATTATTATATTTATTATTATTATATATATATAGTACTATATTATATATAGTATAATATATAATATACTAATAATATATCTATATATATAATAATATATATATTATATATATATATATTATTTATAAAAAATATTATATATATTATTAATATATATATTATATATATATATTATATATAGTATATAATATATACGTAGTAATTATATACTATATTATTATATATAATAATATATTATATATTATATAATATATATATATATATTATTTATATTATATATATATTATATATATATATATATAGTATATATATATATATATATATATATATAATATATATAGTTTTATATGTTTCTAATTTCACTTAATGGAGAAGATGCTGCTAACTAAGGATTCATATTATTAAAAGGGGGTAAAAATCCAGATTTTTATATAAAAAATTAAGCTCCAAAACAGTTCAGTAGAATGATTAGATGGTGAGGTAAGGAGCCCAGTTACCAATTTACATAAATTGACCAATTTAACATTGGTTACATTTCAATTTATTGCACAATTAATTTTATATGTAATGAACAATTGTTATTTTGTTTATTTTCATTACTTCATTCATGAGCGCCTGCTCATTAGCTTAGCTTCGTGGAATTATTTTTAATTAAGTTTAGACAACAGGGAAAGTTTTGGGTGTCTGAAAACGTTTTCGAACTCAGAAGCGGAATATATTATGCAAATACGGCCTCTGCAGCTGAAGTCTATTTTTGCAGATGTTCTGTAGATGCACACGTTAATACAGGGATACTCTGCACATTAATGATTTTTCATTGCGAATGATCTGGAGATACAGATTTGCATTAATGTCTCCGAAGATGCAGATAAAATATGGATGTGATTCCCAACGATTTTTAGACAATTTTCGATGGAAAAATTTTTATAATTATTTTGGGGCCATTTTGGGCTTTTTTTTTTTTTTGAAAAGTTAGGTTAGGTTAAGTTAAGTTAAGCTTGGTAAATTAAAAAAAAAAAAAAAAAAAAAAAAAAAAAAAAAAAAAAAAGCAAACAACAAAATGCAAAAAACTCGACACAAAATGCCAAAAATGTTCAAAAATATGGTTAAATTTTTTCCTATCGAAATCGTCCAAAAATCACTTGAAACATGTAGAAATCGAAAAAAAAAACTCTAAATAACCACATTTTTTTTTTACTGGGCAGCATTAAACAGAAAGGTCCATATTAATATAATATATATATATATATTATATATAATATATAATATATATATATAATAGTATTATATATAATATAATATATATATTATATAAAATACTATATATTATAATATATTATATACATATATATATATAGTAGATATATATATATATTAGCAGTGGTATGTGTTAATAATTGTTAAAATTTCTTTGGTCTCACCCATCAAAATAGTTCCTATTGAAAAGAAAACACGGTATTTCAAATATTATTTAATTTTGGTGTGCTGCACGTGGGTTCAAAAATAAAATAAAAATCTCTCGGAATGGAAGTTTTTATTTATTTGCAACAAATTAAATGTGGGCATGACATTTTCATGGAATTTCATATTATTTGTTTATCTTTTGATTATATTTAATTAATTAAACTGTGTATTTCAAATATTACTTAATTTGGTTTAGGTTAAGGGTTCAAAAATAGAAAAAAAATTCAGAATGGAAATTTTTATTTATTTGCAACAAAATAAATTTGAACTTTACATTATTATGGATTTTCCTATTATTTGTTTATCTTTTGATTATTTATAATTAATTAAAGAGATCTGCAGTTATAGTTCCTTTAATAATATTTGGGAAACGTTTACGGTACACACTGACAACTGTAAGGATGTTGTTTCTTTGTTCCTCATTTTTGGTTCATTTATTATTATATTCTTGTATTAATTTAATTCCTTTTTCGGTAGTATCGTTTACGACTTTTAATTGACTTACAAATTGAGAACATTGTTTGTGTTGTTCATTTGTTTTCCATGTTTGTAGGTCATTTTTAAGAAAACCCGAAGGTAGATTGAATCGTTCAAAAGATCTAATTGTTCGCATTGAAATAAAGTCACGCATTTCCATGTTTGCAATAGCGCAAATTCCTTTATTGCTTAGTTTCCAATTTGCTTTCGCCAAAATCCCTTCGTTATTTCAAGCGTGCACCATGTTCTTTTTTTAATTAACTGATATTTCATTGTCGAAGAAAACTAAAGCAAAAACTTCTGCGATTTAGTACACATATGGTTCTCTAGTTTTGCAAAGTTCGGCCTCAATATTTCACGATTTAATATTTTTCGTAAAGAAGTAGCTATTTTAACAAACAAAAGATCGTGATTTGGATTGGAACTTTATGTGCATAGGGTGTTGTAAACCAGCTTTAACATAGTCTTCACTATAAATAATAAAACTCAAGAAATGCCTATTTCTCTCTCTGACTGCTAACGTAAATTCATGCTCTGTATCAAAATATCTTTAAGAACAGGAAATGGCCTTTCCACCACCGGGCCATGATGAAATGCCTCCAGGAGCTCTAACCTTAAGTTTCAGGACAGTAGCTAGGCAACCCTGTTTGGAGCGTAAAATGACCGCCGACCTTTTTTGCCTTATTCTGACCGCGACCTTTTTTTTTAGCTCGAATTTTTTACCTGACTTGACCTTTTTTGGCCTTCACCTTTTGGGCCTTGACCTTTTTTTTCGACCTAACCCTTTGCGTCTTCCATGGGTCATTTTGGCCCACGGTATTTTTTGGCAACCCTAATTTTTGCGCAACCCCAATTTTTTCGGCAACCCTGATTTTTGGCAACCTTCGAAGAAGGGTTGCGCCAAACGCGTTGTACGTGTCCCACCCTTGTACGTATTGCCCCCCCATTTTACGCCCCCTAATTTTTCTCGACCATGGGTCATTTGCCCACGGTAATTTTTTGATCTTCCTTTAGGGGCTTAGCCTTTTTGATGTCTTAACCTTGTTGGTTCGAATCCTCGACCAACCCCTTGATCTTCCATGGGTCATTTTTTGCCCACCCTAATTTTTTGTTGCCCACTCGGGGCCCACCCGTCACATATTTCGTCCCTAACTTGTACGAATGTATGGACCTACCCTAACTTGAACACCTACCACACGGCGCGGTGCGCCACACACACACACACACACTTACACTTATACAGACATTCACTATGGCACTTATACACACACATTCACTATGACACTTACATTTACCCATAGACACTTACATTTACACTTATACGCACGTACAAACACAACCATCCTTTTGGTCGTCCATGGGTCAATTTTGACCCACTTTAATTTTGTCCTTCTTTTAGGGACTTAGCCCTTTTTGATGCCTTAACCTTGTTTGTCCATGATATTCTCGCCTTTGACCTTACCAGATATACCAGGGTCAATTTTGACCACGCTAACTTGATGGCTGATGGTTCCCAACCACCGTAAGAAGTATCTAGTGATGTTCTATTAGTGTTCTATGAATATTAGATGAGTGCCAGGTGAGTGCCAGGTGAGTGCCAAGTGAGTGCCAATGAGTGCCAATGAGTGCCAAGTGAGTGCCACATAGTGCCAAGTGAGTGCCACATAGTGCCAACTGAGTGCCACTTTTTTCAAGCCTTTTCTAGCCTCCCCTGAGCCTAGAATAGCCCTTAATATGGGTGTCTACCCCTAGGTAATAAGGTATGAGGAATCTGAATGGTGTAATTATCAAGGTTGCTTAGAATGCTTCCTACTATGGAAGTTGTATTTTTCTAACACTTTATACACGACGAATATATATCTAAAGAGCTACACATTTGAGACAGGGACCGCAAACGTTTCAGAGTCCCAGTCGCAGGTGAGCCCCGTCGACCGCGAAACCGGCACCGCTTTGCGCCTTTAGGCGCAATATTTCCCGCCCCGCCGCGTGCGCCCGCAGGCCGACCATATTTCCGCGTAACCGCACGCGCGTGCTGCCGCAGTCGCCCATATCCCCGCTAACCGCCGGCTGCGCGCGGCCCGCAGGCGCCAAAAATCCGCTGTTAAACGAAAAATATGATGTTCAATGTAAACTATTCAAAGAATTTGTTTTCAAATATACTATGACTCATTCATTTTTCACTACAATTGTACGAAATTTATGAAAACATATACTTTACACACCTTAAAGCAGTAAATCAGTAAATCAATAGAGGTGTTATTACCTAACACCTAGGGATTAGTATGTGCATTTGTTTTACTGCTTTACTCTTTAACTCTCTTGCGCTTTACTTGCTTTTAACTCTCTGCTGTTACTCCTTTAACTCATATACATTTACATACTTAAAGCAGTAAATCAGTTTAAATAAATAGAGGTGTTACCTAACACCTAGGGGATTAGTATGCTTTTCTTTTACTGTTTTACTGCTTTTAACTTTCTGCTTTACTGCTTTAATTTCGTGCTTTACTGCCTTTAACTTTCTGCTTATACTGGCTTTATACTCACTGCTTTACTGTTTTAACTCATATATTTATTAACATTATGTTTTCTTTATATTTTTTGTTTTATTACTTTTCTATTTATATTTCTATTTTTTTTTGTTTTAATTTGTAATGTAAGAATATTTTTTGTGTATGATTTCTTTATATAAACATATGGCTTTAATTGATGCTTCTAACGAAAATTGTATTAAAAATACCCTTTTTATATATACGAGTTTTAAGGGAAGTTAAATCGCGTTTTTTTCATTTTAAAGCACTTATTACATAATCAGACACTATAAAATCAGTCATACAAATTTTTAGCATCACAATATTATCTTTTAACAAATTATTAAACCATATCGATTATTAAAAAACCATATTAATGAAATAAATACAATAGACTCCACATAAATTGAATATAAGGGCTTGAACAGGTTAAGACATAGTTTTTACACAGCTTACATTATTATATTTTTAAAATAAGGTAATATAATGATTATTCAATATAAATTTTAAGTTCAAAGAATCAATTATGTGAACAGTATCGTTTTTTTACTCTATAAACGGAAATCCAATGTCCTGTTGAGTGATGTGACGAGGCAATGTATTGAATATGAAGCAGGTATCCTTCTCAACTTTACAGAGTTTATTTCGTTAATAGCGAACACCCCTAAAAAGCGAGGTTCATTTTTAAACACCGATTTTATTTCCTCTTCATTCATCTTTAATAATTCAAAAGTACGTTGCTTACTCTGTCAATTTCAATGAGTTGAGGATTGCTCAAGATAGACCACTACAGGGATGGGTGATTGTAGACTCGATCCAAAAGGAGAGACTTAGTCCTAGGGTACCCTTTCTCAAAATGTTTAAATGATAGGCGTTACAAGCTGAAAGGTCTGCAGTAAGATCATAAGCGTATAAATTACAATTCTTTGCAAATTCTTCAAGATTTAAGCCTGTCCCACGATCATTACATGATACAGTATTGGCTATTAAGTCGTAAAAAGGTCGAGTACAGAGAGATAGGTCTCCGTTGTATAATTTCATAATCACGTCCGTGAGGCAGTCCATTCACATGTAAACTGATACCCCTAACAGTCCGAAAGATGTGAATTTATAGGGGTGACTTTTTATAATTCCCGGAGTAGGCTTCATGTTCCACAATCCCCTAATTATTACTTCTTGGGGTAAATTCCGTTCACAATGTTCAGTGATACTTAGACTGATAACCTCTGAGTGAAATTAAATATCTTGGGTTCAAACTCTCTTAATAGGTTACTTTGCTGTAGTATTCAAAGCGAATTTTCAATTTCCAAATGACGCTTTGGTGATAATTTCACTTTTCTGACATAGAGATAAGCCTCCAGCAGTTTGAAACAGGTTCTGGACATACAGCTGTAGCAGCAGGTTTACTTTTTTATTCTTAAGAGCAAATTTAGGATTTGACCGTGAATAAAAGGATTCTAGCATCTACAGATGGCAGAATAAGTCTTTCCTGAGAGAATATATCGCCATTTAAACGACCGTAGAATTCGTAAGTGTTATTTATGACTTTAGCCGCTTTATCTACATGTGTAGCCTCATCTTTAAAGCTGTAAAAACCACATGATTGAAGATGAGATTGTTTAGCATCGTCTGAATAATTTAACAAGTGTTCTATATAGCTTCTATAAGGATAATTAGCCGCTGATGCACCTAGTGAAGTTCCGTTAAGATAGACTTCAACCTGGGCGAAACATGTATACAGGAAATTTGATTCTGTATATACTATATGGTCATCACCCGTAGGAAGATCTGTACCATCAGTTTTGTCAATTTCGTTTTACATATAAAAACATATTAGAGGGGTCTAGGTATTGATCAGAAGTGCCTGGAATATTGAACTCTAGAGGAACATCTGTATTGGTAATTGAATGTAGAGGATTAATACTGATAAAGTTGGACTCGCTAACGCTAATCTGTGTAGGGGTCATTGAGAAGAGATCCAATTCACTCTTACAACAATCAGGGCTAGAAGGATGAAGGAAATGCATCTTGCATGTGCGAACTCTGGACGTATAATGAACATTTTCATTGGAAAAACTACTTATATACACAGAGCGTATAAAAGTTATCAGTTAGTAATTAAAAAGCAAATACATCAATACATTTTTCTTTAGAGGTTGTTTTTCCGCTTAGTTCTGTTTTCTTTATGACATCTTCGTTGATCCCTCTGACCTGTCCTGAACATTTACGTCTTATTTTACGCTAAACATCATCATCAAACATCTCATCTGAAACATCAGCTATACGTCTTTTTAATGCTGTGCGAGGATTATTTCCTGCAGCAATATCTTGAATAGTATGCAAAACCGGTTCTTATAGGCTTTTTATCTATATATTCCCCGTCCTTTCCGGTGAGGCATGCAGGCCTCGCACTTCTCCAGTAGCTTGGCAAAAACGACAATTCGCACCAAGACCATACCACCTCTCTTCAGTTTTGTTCTCCCTGATATACCCTTTCTCTGTCCTCCATTGGGAGTTTACAGGAAAAGTATACTATTCTTAACAATATACTATCTTCTAACACTCGTGTGTGAGAGTATGTGTTAATGAATGAATAGAATATATCTGACTACACACTCTTACTACATGTATCCATTATGTGCTTGTTAATTACTGCATGCTGTTTCTTTCTACATATGACTTGTCATAACAATGCACCGTATGTAAAGGGAAAAGGAGATAATCCTTCGACATCTTGTTCTATATGCACGCGTACAGAGTCAAAATTTGATCTTTTCAGAGGTAGATAATGAACATTAGGGAATGTTTATAACTTTACTCTCTTTTGGCGAAATAATACTACTCTTAATAAAGGGAGCCTTTAGTATAACCCTACATATTTGATGGCTCAATTATATTCTGTATCGTATAATAACATACCTGTGATGATTGAGCATCTCGGACGGGGCGGTACATGTATAATTGGCAGTCTCGATCTAGCTTCCATCTTTTTAGTTCATGTGGAGTCATGCGGTTATTCTCCACAGATGGTATAACCCTCTTCAACATAGTAGGGATATCATGAAGT
>JABUQX010010182.1:0-24033 GCA_015478945.1 Trachelipus rathkii | reverse complement strand
CTTAGAGAAAGGTGGTTTTCGGCAGACAAAATGTCTTTAACCTTAATGAAAATCATACGATCAAAAGGGAGAGGTGTAAGACTTTTTGGCATTCAAAAATTATTCAAATTACCAATGCAAGGATTACAAATTTTCGGTGAACTTCCCTTAAAAAGGATGATTTGTTTTATACTAAATAGGTAAAAGTAATTAGAGAGAAACTCTATGCACCATCCCTGAGAATGCAGATAGAAGAAGTCTTTCGATCAGGGATGATGGGAGGGAGAGCTCCCATCGATTATGCAGGAGAATGCATAAAGAACGAAAAATGCTCGGATATCCCACTTTTCGATCACAATAATAACGGATAACGATTGCCAGATTCATTAGAAGAAAACTCTTTTCCCTCTTACAGATTGCCTCAGCAATTTACAAGATCCTCCCTCATGACTACAGAAGAAGAACCATTGATATATTTGACGGAATTAATTGAAATTTGCCGAAATCTTTAACAAATTTTTTTTTCCCAAAAACGGAAGCTCGCCAATCCCCCGCGGGGGGTAGAAACGAATGGCAATCGGATGGCAGCCTGTGAACGCCGTACGACCAGCAGAAGAGAAAGTCACCAAGCCACCCAACAAAGAGACTTCGACCCAAGAGAGGGAGATAAGTCGACTGATAATCTCTCATGAAAAGTCAGCTGAAGAGATGAGATCACTAGCCAAGAGCGTCATAGAGCTCGCTAAGACAATGTGTCAGAATGCGAAGAACTCCCCCACCCCCAATAATGATCAAAATTCAAGAGGAAGGAATTTCAACCGATCAACTTATAACAACGTTGCAGCTGGGCCTAGTACAGAAGGCCTTTGTAGGTTCCATAGGAAATTTTTGCACCATTCATTTCGATGTGAGGGTCGATATTGTCCAATGTACACCTTGATATCGCAACCCCCGGCAACTCCTCCACCCCCACAACAGAACGTCAACATTTCAAAAAATGGAAAGGCTGGTCCGTGAGGCGACTCCCGGGCCAGATGGGGGTGAATATTGGGGGGAACGACGCTTTTGTAAGTAGAGACCTTTGCGATTGTTTACCCTGTAACTTTTGTATGAATAAATCAAATTTTGGGCGGGGAAATATTAATTTTAACTATAGTAGAAGACGTTATTATAACGATAATCATAATAACAGTAGAATTTATAGTCGTAATTATAATAATAGAAATTACAGTAACCATAGTATTGACGATTTTTATAATAATAATTGCTATGGTAACGAAAATATTAATTGTAACAATAATAATTATAATAATAATGCACGTGTCGGTTATAATAATTTCTATAATAATAATGAGCATGCTAATCTTAATGGCCATAATAGTAATAGGTATTTTAGTAATAATTGTAATTATATTAATCGTGGGTATGATGGAAATGTTAATTATATTAATAGATTTAAATGGAGTAGAAATATCACTTGTAAGGATGATCAAGGGCAGGGGGGGATTCCTAGTGATTCACCCCCTCCCCCACAGAAGTCGCTTGTCGCTGAGTCAGTAGGAGTGGAGTCATCTTCAATTTTAAATTGTAACTCAACGCATGATGAGGTTAATAACAATAATAGCAATAATAATAATAATGATTGTAGAACTAGGAATGATAGTCGTAGTGATGGCAATAACGGTTTTGTAAATTCTTATAATTGTATTGGAAATAATAACGCTGTGACTTTTGAAAACAATAGCTTTGTGAATGAGTCGCTGCCTCCACCGACGGAGTCAACCTATCCCCCTACCCCAGTCACTGGGGAGAAGGCGGGGAATGGAGGCCGCACTTCTGACTTGCTGTGAATCTATACTTAATATTGATAAAAATATGATTAAAAATGAAATTTATTAAATTAATGAAAAGGGGCGGAATTTCCCTTTCCTGAAATGAAATTGTAATTTATTTTTTAGAGATGAAGGAGGTTTTTCTTTTTCCCGTTTATAAAGCATTGGAGGGATCATTAATTTTAATAAAAATTAATGGCATGTGACTTGTCTGATGATGCTGTGGTGGAAGTTTCTGGCAACTCAACTAAAATCGTTGCTGCTGTTAAAGAAGTAGTTTTTGATAAATTGTATTATATTTCGGACGCAACTAACAATGAGACTTATTTACTAGACTGTGGGAGTTGCCTCGACCTTTTAATTGCTACTGAATCGGATAAGGAGGAGGCCCCGATTGGGAGTGCCAGGGCCGCGAACGGAGGCTGTATCCATATTTATAAAAAAATAATGACTAAAGTTGACTTGGGGTTGGGCAGACCTTATGACTTGCATGCATACGCTTCAGATATTAAATTCAATGTCCTTGGCATGCCGTTTCTCAAAAAACACGGGTTCATTTTTGTTTTTGGGTGCTTTTTTTTATCAACCCCCACCAACAAAGGTTTTTATTTTCTCTTAGAATGAGGCTTTTTGTTTTCGGAAACCATGTCGAAAATTCTTACTATGTTCCCTCTGGCCGCTTCTCTTTTTTAAAATTACCGCCTTTGCGAATCGAATTAGTTAATATTTAATTTAGGAAGTTAAACCAGTCTTATTCTTTTTTAAATTCTTATAAGCACTAATTTAGATTTAAAGAATGATCAGCTCAAAAGATGGCGCTTTATTTGTACAAAGTACCGGAGAAAAGGGGGCGGGGCTTATTTTGACAGCTGTGAGAACAACTTCGTCGCTCAGTCACGACTTGATAGTAATGAAACTATGGGGGAGGGGGGAGGGGGGAGTAAGGATTGTACTATTGGAGAGGGGGGTAAAGATTGCACAGTTGATGAGGGGGGGGAGGAGAAAGAAGAATGTCCTTTGAAGGAGGAAATTTTATGCGAGTTAGCGGCAAACTACCCATACCATGTGACTGTTAATGGATCGCCGATACAATTGAGGAGTAGAACCATAGCTCCACATCTTTTTGAGAAAGCAAGGGAGGAAATCAATAAATTATTGGACGCGGGGGTCATTTCGAGGGGGAGAAGCAATTGGGGTTTTCCAACTAGCTTTTTGCCAAAGTCGGACGGAAGGGTTCGTTTGGTCGTTGATCTGAGGTTATTAAACCAAAGATCAATCTCTGACAATTTTACCCTACCCAAGATTAAGGATATTATATTGCAATTGCAACATTGCAAGTTATTAACAAGGCTAGACGTTCGGCAAGCTTACTATAACGTGCCAGTCAGCGAGGAAACAAAGAAATATTTCACTATTACTTGTCCATTTGGTAATTACAGTTTTAACTATTTAATACAAGGACATAAGTGTTCTTCTAGTGCCTTCCAGCGCTTTATGTCAATCTTGTTTGGAGATTTAAGGAACGTTTTTGTTTATTTAGATGACATCTTAATCGCCAGTTCGACTCTTGAAGAGCATGTTGCAATGTTGGAGAAGGTTTTGGAGAGATTAAAGTATATGAAAATTTATCTGAACCCAGAAAAATGTGTACTTGCGGTCGAAGAAACGGACTTTCTAGGTTTCAATGTTAGCGAGAAGGGGGTTAAGCCTAGTAAGGAGAAAATCGATGCAGTGGTGAATGTTGCAAGGCCAACAACTATCAAACAACTTAGGGCTTTCCTCGGTCTATATAACTTCTGCCGAATCAATATAGTAGGGGCGGCTCAATTGTTGCAACCCCTAACGAAAATGTTGAAAGGAAAACCCGCCTCCAATAAAAGGATTTCTTGGGGAGTGGAAGCAGACCGGGCATTTCAAGAAGCTAAAGCGGCGATGGTGAGTGCCACCCTGTTGTCGTTCCCTGATGAACAAACTGAGTTACTATTATACACGAAGGTAAGCGAGCTCACTATAGCTAGTGCACTGATGGCGAAGAAGATAATCAAACAAAGATTTTCGCGCTTTATAGTACCATACTCACCGAGGCAGAAGTGGCCCTACCACAGCTGGTTAAGGAGCTCTTATGCGTCAAAAACAGTTTACAAAAATATGCTTACTTAATTGCCAATAAGAGAATCACTGTCTGTACTAGCAACAGTGGGTTAATCACAGCTTATACGAAAAAGAGTGCCGAAAAAATTCATAATATTCGAGAGGTAAATTTATTGAATGCCATTGCAAATTTTGACGTTGAATTTAAATTGGTCTCTAAGGCTAAAAATAAATTGGCGATAATTTTAACAGAATTGGCTAACGAAAGAGATAAGATCATAGAGGCTGGGGAGTTGCAATTGCAACTGGCTTGTATAGAAAATGGGGAGTGGGCGTGGCCAAAACAAAATACTATGGAGACGGAGTTACAACTGGAGGAGGAGTTTAGTGGATGGAATTCTCTGAATTCCGTAGTGGAAGGGTTGAGCCCTTTAAATCGCACGTTAAAAGAAAAAGACTAGAACTTTACTTGAGTATTATATAAATAATAATAAAAAATTAATAATATAATAATAATAATAAATAATAATAAAAAATAATAAACAAAAGCCGCGGTAATAATAATTGAGAATAATAATATAATAAAACAATAATAATAATAATAATAATTAATAATAATAAATAATAATAATTATAAAATAATTATAATAATAATGAATTAATAATATATAATAAAATAATAACAAAAAGCGGTAATTAATAATGAGAAAGAATAATTAAATAATAAAAACACAATAATAATTAATATTAATAATAATAAATAATAATAATAATAATAATAATAATAAAAAATTAATTTAATGTGAAAGCAATTTGGTGGCAGTAAGTATAGTTTAGGTAGTTAGTAGTAGTAGTAGTAGTAGTAGTATAAGTAGTAGTAGTAGTAGTAATAATGATGGTAATAGTGGTAATTAAATGGCGGTAAGGTAGTAGTAGTAGTAAGTAGTAGTAGTAATAATGATGGTAATAGTGGTAATAATGGCGGTAGTAGTAGTAGTATGTAAATTAAAATGGTAACAATATAGTAGTAGCGAAGCTGGTGATGATAATGACTTTGATGATTTTGTAATAAATGCTATAACTTACAGTAAAAAAGGGTTAAATGGAATGATGAAGAAAATTCAGGATGGGGTAGATTTCAAAGAGATAGCTATAGAACAGGAGACTGATGGTTATATAAGGGACCTAATAAAGGGGCTGAAAACTAGTGGATTGAAGGCCTGTTACAAGGAGTTCATCCATCGGGGCGAGGAGCTGTCCTTGGCGGTTGACATCTCCACAGGCACAGCTAGAATATTGGTACCGGAAAATCTGGTGGATGATGTCATAGGAAAAATACATAATACAAATCACTTGGGAATTAAACGGACCTTGACTATTCTGAAAGCGGATTTTGCCTTCAGATTCATGCATAGTAGAGTAAAGAAATTTATACAGAGTTGTGATGTCTGTCAAAAAAATAAAAGCGTTAGAAGGATATCTCCAGAAAATTCGGCAGGTTTAAGGAAGTCACGGAAAAGTTTGACACCCTCCATGTGGATTTGTGTAAGTTACCCTACAGTATGGGATTCAATTATCTGCTTGTTTTTATCGACAGATTTAGTAAGTATCCCTTCGCCTACCCTCTTAGGCAGGCGACGGTCGACTCGGTGTTGAATGTGTTAGTGGGCGAAATTTTTCCATTCTGTGGCTCTATAAAAAGGCTCATCTCGGACCGGGGAAGCCAGTTCACCGCCAAAATATTTAATGACGTGTGTAACCTACTCAACATAGATAATATTATCACGACGCCTAATTCCCCTCGTTCGAACGGACTGGCAGAAAAATTGAACCAAGCCCTCATAGTGACACTAAGGTGTATGATTAATGATGAAGAGAATGAAGGATTAAAATGGCCTGAAATTTTGCCTTGGGCTCTGTACTGTTTGAGAATTAGCCCTCTAAATGACCAAGGGGTCACCCCCAGTGTGCTTATGTTCGGCCAAAATCTATCAGTGCCAGGAAGCTTGTTGCAGAAGGAGGCACTCAGTGCCACGGTCAGTCAAAGTGCCTATTTGAAGAAATTAGTGGCTTTAATGCGTAGGCCTCTGGCCCCACAGGTTATATATAAAAATAAAAATATATTTGTTCCGAAAGATCTCCACAAGGCAAAGGCCGTGTTAATAAGAAATCAACAGTATAATGTAGGGAAACTGTCAGAGAGATACTCGGGACCTTTTAGGGTGCTACGGATAAAAAAGAATAACGTTTATATTTTAAAGCAAGGGAAAGAGGCAGTAGAAAATTTAAGAAATGTAAGAATCTTTCATAAAATAACCGATAGGGAAACTAAAACAAAAAAAAAAAAAAAAAAAAAAAAAAAAAAAAAAAAAAAAAAAAAAAAAAAAAAAAAAAAAAAAAAAAAAAAAAATTATATTACAGAATAATAATAAAAAAAAAAAAAAAAAAAAAAAAGAAAGAGAGGAAAAGGGGGAGCTTCTTAGTTCTGCATGCAATTCTTAGAATTAGACAGTAGTTGAATTGACACTTTATCCTTCCAAAAAAAAAAAAAAAAAAATCGTCTTCTTCCTCTATCTAATACTATAGACGAAACGATGCTGCCAAACACTAATAGTAGTAATAAATTCCTGCATGTTCCTTACAAAATGTCACAGGAAGGGTTGTAATAGAAGAGTTGAAATAGTCAAAAACCCCGAGGTGGGGATTAAGAAGGTTTTTTATGTATTTTGTAACAATGTATTGTAAGAATAGAATTTGTGTATAAAAAAAATAAAAAAAAAAAAAAAAAAAAAAAAAAAAAAAAAAAAAAAAAAAAAAAAAAAAAAAAAAAAACCTTGTGAAGGCAGAATTTCTCTTGCCCTCACAATAATTATGTACACCTCTCATAGTTGCTCTGTATATCAAATTTTACTATTAATTTTATTTATATTTTAATAAAATTTAACAACATTTTAGTATTGGCACTTTTTTGATGAAGAGTGAGTCACTGCAATTACGCCGCGAAATGTCTGGGCATTTACGAGGGAAGGAAGGGCAGTAAGGGCCTTAAGATACAAAAAAGAAGTCGCATTTTGCAGCTTCCGCTCATTGAAAAGAAACCGGGAAAATTGTGTTGATTTGTTAGGGACTTGTTATATTAAACTTTCACCATTTTATTTAATTGACTGTTGAATTAGCCTATTTGTGTTGAACAACAAATTTGATTGCCATTTATTAAATTGTTCTTACATTTGATATCATTACCTACTAGGTTGATTTAAAGTCTTAGGAATAAAAAGAAGTAAAAAGTAATTACTTCCTTTTCATTATTCACTGTATTAAACTCGTCAAAGGGTATACACTATATATATATATATAATATATATATATATAATTATAATTTATTATATATATATTATATATATATATATATAATATAATATATATATATATATTATATATATATATAAATATAATATATTATTATATATATAATAATATAATAAATATATATATATATATATTTAATATTATATATATATTATATATATATATATAATATATATATATATTATATATTATATATATATATATATATATATAAAGGGTTATTATATATATATATTTATATATATGTCCGTTTGTAAGCATTGTTTTACCTGAGGCTAATGGTCCTCCAAGCCCAAGGAGAGCGCCTAAATTGGGCTCTGCTACTGCGGCCCCCTGAGTTTGTGATGCTTCTGCAGCCACTTCCGTCACATGTGTTGAAGCAAAAACCAAGACGATTTGAAGGTATAATGTCCAAGGTAAAAGCCTTGGACTCTCCTGATCCATCCTTGCCGAATATTGTAATACCATTTTCACTTTTATTTATTAGATAAATAAGGATTACAATTATAAATTTGGTAAATTTTCACTTTTTGATTTTAATTTTTTTTATGGTAATTATTTTTACCATATATAACTGCTAATTATAACGGTATCATTAATTATGTACCACACATTATTGAAATAATTGTTATTAACAATCGTTCACTAATGCATAAATCGTTCATTTTTCCAATATATATTTTTCTTTAAAATCAATTTCATCATAGCTTTTAATATTTTATATACAAAAAATAATATTAACTACATATTACAGAGTTGAGATGAATCTGAAAAGTTGAAGTCGGTAGTACTGATGCTACTCATAATATTAATTTAGAAAAGGGGGATTTACCTTCTAAGTAAAAGTCTGAGTTATAACGGATAGTACGTATAATATTATATTCATTTGATAGAGTGTGGGATCTCTGTAATGTTGAAAGTTTAAAAGGAGTCGAGAGTCAACATGTATCACGGTTAAAATTATTCAAAAGGTATAGTAGTAATTAACTGAGATATCTATAAGAGATGAACAGTTAAGTCCGGAGTACGAGTTAAAGTTACCGGTTCAACTTCAATCTAATTTAATGAGGATGATCACTTATGAGATTCGAAGTAGATCGTGTACTTGAATCTAGAGTCGTTGTTAATATTATTATTAACTATTAAGAGATCTCGAGAGTTACTAGAATAATGTTCGTAAGAGATGAAGTCGTTATAAATATTTATGTATAAAGTATAGGTAAGGATGTTCGGCATGATCCGAAGAGTATACGGTAAGTTCGAGTAATGACCTGAAAGTACGAGTTACGGATAAAAATTTATTGTGATAAACCAGTCTGCAATTTCGCATCTCGCTATTAGAGCTGCGCTGTCGCGTCCAATCCTCGCGTCCCAGCAATACTAACCTACCCATCAAAACATAATTTCATCTTATTGTCATAACATAAGACTACTCCTTAATAATATTTGAGACATTAATAGTGTCGAAAATGTATCATATTAATTTAACATGTGAATAAGCTTCAATTCATATTTTCTTTTATATCGATAATGACTACATCTACTTTGTATATATATAAAATATATAAATGATAATATATCAAGAAGTACTAAACTTTTATAAAAGCATTCATATTGATGATATATTTATATATATGATATACTATAAACTATTATATATTATATTATATATATACTTACGAGTAATTTATACCTCACAAATACAAAATTATAGCTAAATTTAAGTATTATAAGCTAATAACTATATATTTAAAAATAATAATATATAAAAAATATATTAGTTTATATATCTACTATATACATATTATTATTCTATAATATTACATTATATATATTACTATACTAAATAACTTAAAATTAAAATAAATAGGTATAAATTATAATAATAATAATATATATATAATGAGTGTCACTAAATAAATAATAGTGAATGTTCACCATAAACAGTAAAATATTACACTATTAGTGAAATCACTATATAAACTCATACTTTCTTTCCACTCTTAATTCCATAGATTGATCATATTTGTGATGGTAAAAGTTTTAGCAGTCTTTCCATTTTATCTTCTGACTATTTACTAAGTACTAATAAATTTTATTACTATTTAATCAATACTACATTAATATATCCACCTATTAAATAAATAATACATATATATATATAAATTACTCTAATTCTAAACTATTATGGGTAACTAAATTCTAAACCTATAGTAAGGTGATAAGATTATCGTATATATCATAGATTGTTTATATATTACTAATATCTCAGAAGTGATTAATTAACCGATGATGAAAGTCCATAAAAAGTTTTATATATAACTCCAATCTTTTTAAAATCACAAAGTCTTTCCCGTACCATATTAATTACTTTACTTATGCAATATTCTCTAATAATTTTAGTTTGTAGACCCTCCTAAAAATTGATTTAAAGAAAATCTCCAAAAATATCTGAATTCGCACTATTTTTTTTTAATCTACTATATACGACAGGTATCAATATAAATATATATCGATAAGTATTTTTTAGTATATGAATAATTGATATTATATTATAGTTAAATATACTAATCAAAGTAGATATATAATTATTATAATTGTCACTATTAATTATATTTCTTTAATAATCTATATAACATCCGCGATCTTTAGAATTGCATTATATATAATCTATGTATGAATTAAGCATGCTTTGACAGTATATATAAATAGTATATATATATATAAAGTTTATATATATATGGTATATATTCTACATTATTATAATGTATTATATTCATATCTAACTTATATTACTCATTAACCTTATTGATGAGAATTATATATATTTCTATGAGTTCTACTATCTTAAATATACGAAACCTCATCGCAATAATAAGGGAGAGAAGATGAAAATATGTGTTATAATATGATTAGGGTAGTATGAATTATGTACTGTCGGTATTGCACGTTTATTAATTTAGACAGAATTGTGGTATACTAATATTAATATATTTTAAGTATGATTAATAAGTAATTAATACGTAAGGTATGGGTTAAGATCTTGTCTAGTAATAACTTGATATTTGAGTGTATTTAATATATAATTATATAGTATAAAATATATTATAATATATAAATATATATGTTAGAAATATATATTTTAACTTAATTAAATAATTAGATATATTATGTAATAATATTTATATTAATTATATATATATATTATATATAATAATATTTATATTATATATATATATATATATATTATATATTAATAATAGATATATATTATATATATATAATTTATATATAATTTAATATATTAGTAATTTTATTATATTATATTATTTTACATCTAATTATTAATATATATATATTATATATGAACTTATATTATATATTAAATTATTATATATATAATATATTTATATATATATATATATTATAAATATTATACTCAACACCATTTTATCTGAATTTATTGATATTAATAGTTTTAATTATGACTTATAGTTATGTTAAGATAATCGTATAGACTGATACATTTGAGCTTATATTAAGTTTACTATATATATTATATAGAGTTGTCGTTGGGAAAATACGAATTGACAACATTTTTAACTATAGATATAATATATTCTTTAAGGTTAATACCATATTACTTTATTATAATATAAACTATTATTACCATTATATATGAAAGTTTACTAATGTTTAATTTCTTATATAGCGTACACATTAGTTACTGGTAACATAGGTATGCATACATGCAGTATAAAACCCTATAAACCATACACAATCAGTAATTATAATTTAATATATAACATTAGTTTAGTTACTGCTGTTTAAAAACGATATTTAAATATATATAGTTATAAATATGAAGCAAAAGATAAGTATATTAATAAAAAAATATATATATAACACGTAACATAATATAAAAATAAAATCAATACATAAATAATAATTATAATTTTATTTTTATTTTTTATTAATTAATGTATAAATTACTTATTAATATTATTTTATCTAACTTATTCATATACTCAATTAATGTTATATAAATACTATAATTAGTATTAAAAATGTTAGTATTATATATTTATATTATATATAGTAATATATTATTATATGATATATTATGAATATTAATAAGTAGTTTATAATTTACTTATAAACTAGTATATATATTAGAATAGTATATAGCTAGTAATATTATAATAATAGTATTTATATATATTGAAATAAATAAGTAATGTATAATATTATTGTATGTTATTATCCCAAGTATAATAAATGTGAGTTACCTGACCTTATGGAGTTGGGATGAAAACGAGATCGCATTATAAAAGGAAGGAAAATAGAGAAAAGAGAAGCAATATTTTAAGTAAGTAAGAGTAAAAGAAGATACCAAGACACTAGAAGGTGAAGCGTAAGGGATTTGAAGTTTGATATGAGTGCGCTTTATTGTGATATGATAATGGAGGGTTCCATGAGATGAACACACATTTTGTCATAGAACTATGCAAGAGATATCTTTTATTCTTATGAAAATAAGCTAATTGTAAAGTATAATTTATTTATAAGACTTAATAAATTCTTAAAAAACATATCACATTAACACTAGAGGAATTAAGATATTCCTATTATCCTTGTTATTATATATAATATATAATTAATGTGAGATTTGCAATAATACTATTTAATCTATATGATTTATTTAATATTTGATATATTACATATATGTATTTATATTATTTTAATATTAATTAAAATATTGGAGGATGTTAATTCATTCTATTATTTTTTAGTTAATTATTAGTTTATTAATTATTTTTAATTATATTTTATTAATTAAAGAATGATTAATGTAATTAGAATAGCAGTTACTACTATTTCATATATAGGTTTGTATCGATCTCATCTGAGTTATAAGTCATAGAAGGGGAATGGATCAACGCACCAAATGGCGTCTGGCTATATCAGACTCTTTCGACATCACTTTTTCAATTCTCACTCACCCATTGGATCGAGCGAATACACAGCACACCCAGAGTATTTAGTAAAAGAAAACAAGGTTTCTGTTTATTTTCTTCTTCTCAATCTAAACTCCTTATAGAAAATATATTACTCTCTATCTTCGCTAACTTTCACGAGAGCTTCTGAGCTACAGCACAAATACAATGCGTCAGTCTTCCTACCTCTCCCACACCTCACAACTCTATGCGGATCCTTGCGTCCGCGAAGTGGTGCGTTCGTTTACTTCTTCCACACGATTATTAAATAGGTAGATTATATTATTAACGTGTTCCTTTTCCATCATTCACAAACAAAGCATACACATGGATTAATCAATCGGGCCATATTCATCAATTACAAAAAAAATGAAAAATAATTCTTCATCCTGAACAGTATTATCAATTTTTTTTTCTTGCTTTCATAAGGAACACTAATGGTGATCCTCATTCTCTTCTCTCTTCTATCTCCTATTAATTATATATTCTATAACTCTATTCTCTCTTAGTTCCTTAATCATAAAGGAGACATATTTCCTCACCCTTTCTTTATTATTATACTCTTCACTTCTATTCATCCTTTCACAAGTTATATAATATATAATATTAATTGGACCTCTTTCAAGTAAACCAGCCTCACCTCCAAAATAATTCTTCAATGCTCATTGGAAAGGTTGGTAACTAATTTTTAATATTACATAAGTTTATCTTTATGACTTGTGTTATTCACTCCAAAAAGAAACTTAACTTTCTTTTATTTTATTTAGCCAGCTCAAATTGATTTTATTTTTCCAATTCATTAAAATTTTTAATTTTTTAGTTTATAATATTACTATTTATAAATATTACTCTTACTATTATATATCTATCTATATATTATTTATTATATATATATTGATATAAGCTATTCATTATCATATACTCAAAATAACTCAAATGACAATATTATATGCAGGATATCTAAAAAATCAATATATATATTCTACTATTCTATATTTACTATCTATTATATAACTATATGATCGCACGAGGTCTCCGAAGCCAAGTTGGATTGAGAACTAGATAGGAAAGAGAATAAATCTTAGAAAGATGGCAAACCCAGCCAATTAGGTCGTATAAGGAAAGAAGAACCTAATAGGCCTCTACATCCATCTGCCCCTATCCACATTTTGCCCTTCCAGTCTTTTTTAACCATGTTTTCACGCTATCATTTGGACTAGATTCTAGAATGCCAGTTAAAGAGTTTGAATTAATTCGCAAAATGAAAAAAATAATTTACTAATTATTTAATTAACTTTCTTGATTATATATAATAAGTAAATATTATATTAAGGGGAGAACTTATTCTCAAATATCACTTCCGTTTGAAACGATAAAGAAAATCGTCTCTCTCTGATTCGAATCACATCATTCTCTCTACATTCCTTCAATTTTTTGCGGCGGAACATCCAAAAACATAATAAAAACTGTCGTTTCCTTTTTTCGCGGGGCGGGGAGAGGCGGGATATCACATTTTTTTATTTCTTATTCTTCGTCAGGGCTTTCACAATCAAATGCAGCAACATAAATCATCTCTTTAAATCTCTAATGAAATATCTCATGTTCAATCTTCGTGCTCTCTTTTCTTCGATTCAAAATTCTCATCTCCGACCTCCCTACTCTCTCTTGATGCAGAGATAGTAAATTCATCTACTTCTTCTCATTTAAAGCATTGACATTTGATTTTTCCGGTATTTGAATGTGTATGTCTGAAAAAATCCTTTCTTTGTCTTCCTTCGGGCTACGTGCAACAGGGTTTTTATTTCAATAGTTTTTGGCGGGAAACTACAATTCTCACATCACGGCTCGCACACCCATCTTCTCACCCTTTTACAATCATATCAAAAGCCCATCTTAACAATCAACTCATTCTCGTCGCGTTAACTCGAAATATATAATGCCCAAAGTTTATTATGCGCAAATTTGGAAAATTTAAATTTTTTAACAGAAAAAAAATGAATACATTTCTTTTAATTCTTTTTTTTAATGAAATTATTTATTTGTTGTCTTAAATTTTGAGAGATAAATAAATTAGAAGAATGAAATTCCGAAAATAAACATTATGAAAACATTCGTAATTGCCTCTTTTAGCCATTTGGCGCACAAAAAAATATTTATTCTCAATACAAAATTCTCATTCACAAATTCTAACGTTAATTAATTAATAATTACATAAAAATTTTAACATAATATGTTAATATATACTTATATCATTGTAAAAATAAAAAAAAAAATCCGAATGATTTTATAAAATATAAAAGATATGAAATAATAGAACTTACCTAATATCATATATATAATATATATATATATAAGTTAATTAAAAGATTTAGATTAAAGATAAAATGAGGACTAAGTAAAGTAATAAAGAAGAAGAAGAAGAAGAAGAAGAATAAATTAAGAAGAAAGATAAATAAAATAAGATAAATAATAGAATGATAATTCTTAATATCAAAATAATTAAAATAAGATTAATTATATCATAATATATATATTATATATAATAAAAATAATAATTATATTCTTTTCTATTTCTACTTTTTTCATTCTCCGACATCCTTCTATTGAGATACTCTTCCTTTTAACACTTTCCTATCCTTTTTCCTTATCCTTTTCACTTACCTTATTCTTTATCTTCATTTTTATTATACTTTTTTTTTATTTTTTTTTTATACTTTTTTTTTTTACGATTTCTTTCTTTATTTATTCATGTCTTACTTCTTTTCTTTATTTATTCATTATTTTTTCTTATTTTTTATTATTCTTTTGCGTTCTCAAGCTACTCTTCCATAAAATCTATATGCAATTTATCCTTCTTTCTCATTCTTCTTCTCTTCTCTTTGCTTTAAAACGAGCTAGTTCTTGCTGCGATTCACTCTCTTGACTGTCTACGTGACATACTTATTACTATATCATCCTGTATCGAGATGTCCCTCTATCATTTTTCTCTGGTCTATGCTTTGTGCAGACATTAATTCGTATTTTCGGACCTTATTGATTTATTACTTGCGATGACTTATACTCATCATTTAATATATCATTGGCCTACAATTTGTGATCAACATAAAAGTAATGTATGGATTGAGAACGTCGGAGTTTCTGCGGATGGTGTTTATGTGAATTACTAGGAGTGATGTCTGTGTTTCCTTAGAATTATTTTGTAATTATTGCTTATCTTATTTAATAAATAAGTCAATTATGTAATCTAGGTCAAAATCATTAAGACCAATGTATGTGTCCCAATTTTATTAGGACGTTGCTGTGACGTTTGTTGGTCATTATTCTTCTCCCTTGAGTATACATCTATCATCTATTCACATAAGTCAGAAATGAATGTACCCACAAGAGTGTTCAAAAATCAACTTTTCCCTGTCGATTTATAAATTAGTAATATGTACTCTTATTGCAATTATATTTGTGCTAAACCATATATATAATATTATATTTAGAAAGTTCAAATAGACCTATGTATGGTATGCGATGCAGAAATTAATAACTGTTCCGATAATGTTCTCACCTTATCATTTCATCTGAGGGATAAGTGCGGGATACGGAATATCGATGTTGATTTATGATGCTACAATGTATATATTAATCATTTTAGTTCTAATATTAATCAGGGTGGAGCGGAAATGATATTTGATTCTAGTTTGTCGAGCTTGGGTCGTAGTTCTGATTGAATGCGATAGAGTTCTAGAAATGTTATAATTCTCGTGTGCTTATTATTGTGCTAAAAATATTTGTGAGATACATACAAATAATGACATTGTTGTGCCCATTGTGCGAGAACGTTATCCTTTACGTAAAACTTATCCATAGAGTTGACACTTCTTTGTTTTTAACTCTTTATTATTTATATATTATTATATTATATTTATATATATAATATAATATATAAATACTAGTAGATATAACCACAAAGCTAAGAAAGCCTAATGTATTACCCCTAAAGAGGTGTTTCTCACAAACAACCCTCTACATAGTATTTATTATAATATAATGGATTATAGGATATATTTCAATAACAGGTGATTTCGATAAGAGTCACTAAATATATATTAATAAGAAATTTGAGTATATATACGAGATGCTCATCTATATTCGTGGGAAGGTTATTAATCGAACAAAGTGAACAGAGCTTCCTGGTACATTGTCTAACGGACGACGCTGTATATTGAGTAGAAGTGGTTTTCGAGTATCTGGCGAGCGATTGGAATCTGATGTATCTCTACGATCTTATTAATAGCCACAATGAGTTATTGCCGCAATCAAGACATCAAATCTATAGTGCATGGATACTTCAATTTCGGCTGTATTACCTTGCTTTGGATTGAGTTTGTAACCTGTAACTCACAGGAGACACCAAAAGCACAGAATGCCAAAATGTAGTCCACACAGCAGTGTTCCAATAACCAACACTTTTATCACCTGGTCGATTAAATAAAGTTAATTAATATATTATAGTATTATTTCAAAGCAGTGGATATAGTGAACAAGTAAAAATAGAAAACTAGTTCCTTAATATATTTCTTTTCTGAAAGGAGTCGGAGATCGAGGACTAGTGTAGAGCTATCCTAGGAAATTGTCTAACGGCCGATCGCTTGTTTTGTCGAATGGTTCGATAGTCCTGCGCTGAAGTTGAATTTTTTTCATTACGAGTCTATATATGCAATAAATTATATGTCAGCAACAACATGTTGTTACCCTATTATTACGAGCTAGCTTCATCTTAGATTAAACTTTATGTCTGGGTGTAGCAACTCGGCAAAGAACTGTAAAACAGGTCTAAACAATACACAAAAGCAGAATGCCATGTAAGCCACAAAGCAGGCTGTTACCAACAACCCTCCTGACTCACACTTATTTAATATAGGCACACATTATACTGATCAAAAAGAACATATGTTGATTACTAGAGAAGGCGTTCAGCATTATCTCAAACGAACATCCTGGATATACACGAATTAAGGATAAGTCTTATTCAATTTTCATGGATATGGAGAGATTAAATATTAAAATAATTAATACTAAATTTTCATTTTTATAAAAAAAAACTTAATATTACACAAACTCATCTATCATAATTAAAATTGTTAGAGATATTATTAAACTGATACAGAACATATTATATGCAATCTAACAACTATGATAACACCAAATTTCAAGTGCTATTTAAATTCATAATTTAATCAGGCTAATTATGAATTGATGACTATTATACCACGATGGTCGTTTGTTTACTTGAGAGGTAATCGTAAAATATGAATTCATGTCCTATGACGTGCAGACGAGATATTTATTGGATTTCACAAAAATAAAGACATATATCCCCGAGAGCCTATTAACACTATAACCGCCTATGCTAAGTGAGTATTCTATTTTAATAGAGCCTTCATAGTATAAGGGGCATAGACTACAAAAGTTACCGGATAAAGAGTTTACTGAACTCAAACGGGCTTCTTCAACTCTGTGAGTCAATGATTTTTAAATAAATTAATGAATTAAATAAGTAAACCAATTATAAGATGATCAAGTTAGCATAAAATATTAATTAACTTATATAATATATTATTAATAATATATTATTAATTTCTTGCTAATGAATTTAAAATGGGGATTATTTAAAAAAAAAAATAACTGATCGTATAAAGCTAATTTATAATATACTATAAAAACTAATAACTACTGTTTTGAACCAGAGTGTCAGATCGACTGTTATATACGTCGCGCGAATTAAAGCAAATTTATTAAAAGACTGAAAAGATAAAAAAAAGAAAAGAAAAAAATTAAGATATTTTAAAAAAAAACAAAATGTTAAATTTATAGGTAAAATAAATAAGGTAAATAAAATAAATAGGAAAATATAAATAAGGTAAGATAAATAGGAGTGTTGAGCTAGTAAATATTTTTAAAATATATATATTATAATACTATATATATATAATATATATATATAATATATATATTTAAATAATTTTATATCATTTATATATATATATATATTTTTACATATTATTCATTTTTATATATGTTTAATTTAAATGTTTGTATTTATTTATAATAATATATATATATTTATTATAATAGATTTTTTTTTATATATATATCTATATATATATATATATATATATATATATAATATATATATATAATATATATTATATATATATATATATATTATATATATATAATATATATATATTATATATAATATATATATTATATATATATATACCTATATATATAATATATATAACTATTATATTATATATAATTTATATATATATATATATTATATATATATATATATATATATATATATATTATATATATATATTATATATATATATATATATATATATATATATATATATATAATATATATATATATTATATATATATATATATAATATATATATATATATATATATATATTCCCACGCCAACCGTTAAACCCAATTATTTTATTCAGACTTCGGCTCCCGCTAAGGTTTCTACATTTGAATTGATGAGGCATTCTTTTGGTAATATAATTTTTACCTTTAAAATATTTTCTTGAAAAAAATTTATAACTAAAATCTAACATCTGCTCCGGCTCCCGGCTCTGCTTAGGATAGGGTTCGTCTCCCCAATTTTACCTTATATCAGGATCTACAACGTCTTCTCTATTTAGTTTTTTTCATCCTTAAAAAATATATATTATTTTTTCGAAAAAATTTCATCACGACTCCTCTGGGATCCGGGTCCGGATCCGACTAAGGAATTTGCACTATTTGGAAAATTATTCAGCACGTCTTCCGACAATATATTTTTTAATTGATGAAAGTATTTTAATGAAAGAATTCATTACCAGGATCCGGTCGGTTCCCGGGCTCCGGCATCCCGACTTCGGCTTCGGCTTCGGCCTCGGCTCCGGCTCGGCTAGGATTCTAGAACTTTTAATTTTTAAATAATTATTTCAAGTGAATAAACAGGAATGCAATAAATTTTTTTCACTATAAAATAAAATTCTTAATTAGAACAAACTTCATACTAGGATCCGGTTCCCGACTTCGGATTAAGAATCTGGACTCCGATTCCAACTAAGGTAATCTCATGATATATTTGAATAAATTGTTCAGAATAAGTCTTTATTGACAATAGTATTTTTCGACTACCTAAATATATTATATTGAGATAAAAAATTCAACTTTCCAGGATACCGTGGAATCTGGCTTCCGTGTGACTACTCGACTTTGGGCTTCAGACCGAATACAGACAAAAGGTTTCTGCACTATTTAAAAATTGTCCAGCTCTCTGGCAATAATTTTTTTACATAAAAAAATGTTTTGGAAAAAATTTCAAGCCAGGATGCTCGGCTCCAGATCCGACTTTCGGCTTCGAGGCTCCTAGATCCGACAAAGGTATCTCTGTCATCTATTTGAAAATTGTTCGGTGTCATCGTCTTCTGAAATAAAGTTTTTCACCGAAAAATATTTGTCCCGAGAAAAAATTCATAAAGCCCAGTGATTTAGGAGCCTCACGGGCTTCATGCTCCGGGATCACGCCTCCGGATCAGGGCACTTCCGGATAACGGACTTCCGTGATCCGCGAACTAAATGTTATGTCTACAGACTATTTGAAAATTTATGTTCAGAAAAACAATCACAGTACATTTCTTCATATTAATTTTTTTTTTATTAAAAAATTATATTTTGAAAAAAAAATTCATAACCTAGATTCGAGACGTATATCTGATCCAGGCTTACTCAAACTGTCGATTCGACTTTCGGTACATGGACTACGAAAGGTTTTCTGCCTATATTATGAAAATTGTTTCGGGCACGTTCGTTCTGACATAAATTTTTCCACCAAAAAATATTTCCGAAAAAAATTCATTACCCAGAAATCAGGCTCTCCGGAATGCGGCTCCGTGGATACAGGCTCCGATATCCGTAACTAATAATGTTTTCTAGATAATTGAACATTTTCAATCACTTTTCTTTACTTGAAAATAAATTTTATCAATACCAAAAAAATATTTTCTGAAGAAAATTCATACACCAGGATCCGATCATGATATCCACGGTGATCCGGATCCGACATTCAGCTTCGCTTCGGATTCGCAACTTAAGGTTTCTGCACTAATTTGAAAATTGTTCGGCACGCCGTCTATAAATTTTTCACCAAATAATATTTCCCGAGAAAAAAATTCATACCCAGGATCCGTGTCGGATACGGTCCGATCAGAGATTTTGAGGTCTACCGTCGGATAATGCTTTCTATCACTATTTTTTTGAACATTGCTCAAGTCACGTCTTCTGAAATAAATTTTTACCTAAAAAATACTTTTCTGTGAAGAAATTCATACCCAGATGGATCCGGATCCGGCTCTGGACTTCGCTTCGTGCTCCGGAACCGGCTAAGGTTTCTGCACTATTTGAAAATGTTCGGCACGTCTCAGTGACTTAAATTTTCAATACCAAAAAAATATTTTCCCTGAAAAAATTTCATACACATGGCCAGGATCCGCTCGGTATGGGCCACGGAACGACTTCGGCTCGGATCCGACTAATGTTTCTAGACTATTTGAACATTGTGCAGCACGTCTTCTTGAAATAATTTTTCACCTCAAAAAAATATTTTCTGAAGAAAAATCTATAACCCAGGAATCTGGATCGAATCCGGATTCGGCATCGACTTTCAGTTCGGCTCTCGGATTTCGACCTAAGGTTTCTGCATATTTGAAAATTGTTCGTAACGTCTTCTGACACATATAATTATTTCACACAAAAAACTATTTTCGAAAAAATTCATACCCAGGATCCGGCTCCGGAAACGGCTCCCGGATACGACTTCTGCTTCGGCTCCGGATCCAACTAATTGTTTCTACACTATTTGACACATTGCTCAGCTACGTCTTCTTGAAATTTAAAAATTTTTCACCTAAAAAATATTTTTCTGAAGAAAATTCATACCCAGGATCCGGATCTGGTTTCCGGCTCGGCTCCTATACCTCAGTTCGGTTTCGGACCGAACTAAGGTTTTGCACTATTTGAAATTTGTTACGGCACGTCTTCTGACAAAATAATTTTTTTCAACCCAATAAATATTTCCCGAAAATAAAATTCATTACACCCAGGATCAGGCTCACCAGTATCCGGCTCAGGCTTCCGGTATGGCTCCGGATCCACTATGCTTTCTAGATATTTGAACATTGTTTCGTTTCACGTTTTCTTTAAAATAAATTTTTCACACTCAAAAAAAATATTTTCGAGAAAATTCTACCCAGGATCCGATCCGGTAATCCGTGATAGGATCTGTGAGCTCCGACTTCAGCGTGTAGGCATCAGTGATATCTCGAATAAAGTTTCCTGCTACTTATTGTGAAATTGTTCGGAAGCTCTTCTGACAATAGTTTTTAACTCATAAAATATATTTCACGCAGAAAAAATTCTCATAACGCCAGGATCTGAGCTCCGTGAGGATACGGCTATACCGAATACGACTTTGCTTCGGCTCCGAGTCGACTCTATATTCCTACACTATTGAACTTGCTTATCACAGTACACGTCTTCTAAATAAATTTTATTCACTCATCTAAAAATATTTTTCTGAGAAGAAAAATTCATATATCCAATGACCGGATCCGGATCGAGGCTCTGACTTCAGCTTCGGCTCCGATCGACTAAGTTTTTGCACTATTTGAAAATTGTATAGTCACATCTTCTTTGAATAAATTTTTCACCTACAAATAATTTTTCTGATAGAATATTCATATATCCAGGATTCGAGTATTAATCGGATCCGGATAACGGATCCGGTCTGACTCGGCTTCGGAGCTCGGATCCTGCTAAGTTTCTGCACTATTTGAAAATTGTGCGGCACGTGTCTTCTGACAATAAAATTTTTTCACAAAAAAATATTTCCCAAAAAAAATCTTACCCAGGATCGGCTCCGTTTCCGGCTCCGGATCCGGATATGACTTCGTTTCTGCTCGGATCCGATAGGTTTCTGCATCTATTATGATAACTGTCAGAGTAATCAACGTCTTTGCAAATAATTTTTCAACCTAAACAAAAAATATTTTTTGGAAAAAATTTTCATACTTTGGCTTCCGGCTCCGGCTCGGCTCCGACAACGGCTCTGGTTCGACTCCGCTCCGGATCCGTTTCCGGATCCGCTTAAGGATTCTGCACTATTTGAATAATTGTTTAGAGTAAGTTTCTCATAATTTTTCATCTAAAAAATTATTTCTTGAAAAAATTTATACCCAGGATTGGCTCCAGGACCGGCACATGACAACAGCTCCGGCTTCGGTTCGCTCCTGCTGACGTTTCGATCCATTTATTTGACTGAGTAAAATCCGAGAATGGGTGGGAGAATTTGAAATATGTAAAAAAAAATAGATTTCTATAATTATAATAATAAAACTTTTTCTTTAATTATTTGGCCCTGGAATTTAAATTTTGACTGGAATTGAAATTTTTTAGTTTCACACCTCTCTTCTCTAAATAATTTTCTGTATCTAAAAAACCATTTAGAATTTTAAAAATAATTACAGCATGATGTTCAGGGGAAATTTTCTATAATCTAGATAATAAAAAAATGTGAAATTTTGAATTTGAACTTCAAAAAGTAGAGGGTCGAGGATATAAGTCCTCCCCTTAATTAACTAATAATAATTGGGTGTGAAGCGACGTTATATTCGATATCTGTTCTTTTTTGAAATTTGGGATTTAAACTTTAAGTATTTGGCCATATGATAGAGAATTCTGCTTGAACTACTTCACGTATTGGATTTTCGACGCCTCTTGATTTTTGCCCAAAGAAGAGGGCCTCATCTATGAAGTAACCGGGAGCGGACTTCCTCAACGGTTTCTTTTTTTAATATCATATCAAAATAATAATATATAATATAAACAATTATAATGAAGTGAAGTGATTAAATGAATCAACTGATTACGTCCAAAAAGTAAAATATGTGATGAAAATATAAATATAAAAATTTTGAAAGTAAAATAGTATAATATAGGTATTTAATACATAGTAATGATAATAATAATTAATAATAATAATAAATTACGAGATTAGCAACTTTTAAAGTAAGATAATAAAATAAGAGAAATCTAAACAATTAATATTTTAAATAGTAAAACTTATATAATATATAAAATAAATAAATAATTAATAATAATAATAATGAATAATTAAATGGATTAAGAATAATGATAATGAATCATGATATAAATAAATGATAATGGATATAATAATGATATAATATATATAATATAAATTATTAAGATAATTAATATATAATACATATAATAATAATAATAATAATAATAATACTAATAAATAATAATTATATAATAATAAATAATTGATAATAATCGATAAATGGTTGAATAGTAATAAGATGAATAAGTAGAGATATAGATAATCACAATATTATATAATAGTAGATAATTATATTTTCTGAGTATATATTATGTTGTATGCTAATGTGTTATATGTATTTAGGTATGGTAAATACTGTATTTTATCGTTGTAATATATGTAATATATGTGTAAATATAATGTATATATATATATATATATATATATATAATATATATATATATATAATTATTAAATATATTATAATATTATATATATATAGTTATAATATATATATATATATTATATATATATATATATATATATAATATATTTTTTTTTTTTTAAATATATTTTATTTATTTATA
>JABUQX010010181.1:35000-36122 GCA_015478945.1 Trachelipus rathkii | reverse complement strand
TTATTAGGCTATTATATATTATATATAATATAATATATTAATGTATATATATAGTATATATAATATATCTTATATATATTATACTATATATTATATAATATATATATATATATATATATATATATATTATATATATATTATATATATATTCTACAGTTGTCACCCACCACTCACAGGCAAAAGCTCTATTCAAGGCAGGGGTGTTGCACGCTCAGAAGTTCACAACATTAAGCCGCATATAGCACAGACGCAAGCTTTGAAGTGAGGGAGATTTAAATTCAGCATGGGGGAACACAGAAATGGAAGAAGAACTCCACAGAATGGGAGGTGGCAGAAAAGAATGGAAGCACCGCAGCGAACTAGCCTGGAGTTACCAATATCCACACAAAAACTCGTGCGCAGACACAGCACCCTAGTGTTACGAGGGCGTCGTAAAGGTGGTGGTACGCAAGTGACAAGTTCCCTCGAGCACCTGCCCGCTGCGGTACCTATAGAAAAAGAGAGAAAGCACCAACATGCGCCGCAAAGATAGAGGGTTCAAGTGAACTGGAAAATACCGGTAACCAGTTTATAAGACTTTTGGCTTTTGACTCGAACCCCTGTCCAAAAGCCGGGTGAGACCAGAACCCCCCAGATATGTAAAAGATATGAGAAGCAGTAACTCCATACAAGGGCGGATGAGGCCTTGTATAGCTGGAGGTAACTGAGAAAAGGAAAATAAGTCTCGCAGTTTAAACAGAACTCGCAGTTTCTTTGAGGTCGCACTAGTGACCGTTGTGATTGTGAGGTTTCCAAAAAAATTTTTGGTTTATGTGTTAAGGCCAAGGATGGTTATATTGTCAACGAGAGAACGAGAGAACCGTCGAAAGAGATAGGAAGTTGGGGTGTTTTAGAGAGGGAGATTTTGTAGAAGTTGAGTTTTTAAAGAATTAATTTCACAAGGTTGAGGCTACCCCCCCCAACCCGGAAATCCTATCCAGAAATCAGCGAGAATAGAAATCGGAAAAGAATTAGACGAGAGGCAATTCCTAGAAGTAAAAAGGGAGCAGAATGAAATGAGTTGAAGAATGTGTTGGACGTGTGCGCGCTTCCACACTGAGGGAAAGTGTTAGTTTTGAGACA
>JABUQX010010181.1:20000-25000 GCA_015478945.1 Trachelipus rathkii | reverse complement strand
CTGTCTATCAGCCCAGTTTCGGAGATCGCTCAACGAAGGAGTTTCAACTCGCAGTTTCAGGCAAAATGAAATTGAAAAACACGTCTCAGCAAATGAGAGAGAAATAGCTGTAACTACGCAACTGAGAGGTGCAGCTGAGCATGTAAGTTTATTTGGATTAAGCATCTGCAAAATTCATATAAAAATATGTATTTCATTTCATAATAGTTTTATAATTGATTAGCCATGATAAAATATTTCGGTCTATTTTTTTCATTCTGGTTATTCTTTAGATCTTGATCATATTACTAGACAAATACAAACTTTGATTGAAGTCTGCAACGATATTATAAATATCTACCAAACTGTAGATTCTGAACTAAATACAAGTATGGGAAAACTCGAGTATGCCTTATCAACTCTTAGAGAAGAAGATGCACAAGTTAGTTTTCCTATTATACGGTATTAATATTTCAATTTTTTTGGCAGTTTTTGAAAGAATTTACGACGAAGTTAACATATTAGCCAAGTGGTTAGCGGAGTGGCAAGGCCGAACTCGTAGTTTTTAACAACTTTACGACAAAGCATTGAAACCATTTCTTAAAATTTTGGCAATCTAACGCCACATTTGTTCACAACAAAATCTACCTACCATCGAGGCTTTAATTGGTTTAATTATCAATTTCACTCAAACAGTCAATACCTTTTTTTTAGCACCTATAGGTATACTATAATTTGAATTTTTTTTATACCTAATATTTTTTTAATTAAAAAAATAGCTCATAGAACTCTTCTAAGTTTAAACACTTATTATTCAAAATATTTTAATGTTTTAAAAATGTTTTTGAAAGACTGGACCGCTTCAACATTTGCTAGCTTGCAACGTTTCCCAAGTAAAGGTTCTTCTTCTTCATCTTTCTTCTCTTCTTTTTCTTTTATCCTTTTTCTTCTTCTTTTTCTTCTTCTTCTTCCTTCTTCTCTTTTCCTTCTCTTCTTCTTCTTCTTCTCCAAATTTTGGAAAAAAAAACAAATATTTCCCCGATTAAAGGAGGGGGTTTTTTTTAAATTCTTTAGATATGATTTAAATGATGTGTAACACTAAGTAATGGGCATAAACTTTGTCATAAACGATTTCAAACAAATTTAGCAAAGAATTTCTTCCTTACGATGTAATCGAGAGGTGGAATAGTCTTTCTTATGAAAATAGTGAACAGCGCTAACAATCGATTTAATTCCAAGAAATTTGGATAAAACACTTTAAGATTTGGTCTGTGAAACGTCAAATCACTAGATTTTTATTTTATTCAAATACAAGAATTAGTAGTATCCCTGAATATGGTAAAATCAAACTTAAAAAAAATTGAAATCATTTTAGAAAATGTTAATAAATACATCGTAAAAAGAATTACGCCTTGTAGTAGCTTTGATGTTCATGGGCTTGCAAAAGTATCCGTTCTAAAATGTGGATATCATCATCGCAACTTTTGCCTTATACCTGTAATAAATAGCTTTGATGTTTTCCGCATAGAACCATCTGTTACAAATAACTGTAATGAATAACGTTTATGAATAACTGTAAATAAATAGTTTCGATGTTTACCGCAATAGAACATATCTGTTTATAGACGGTGATCTTAATCGATCCACAGTGAAGCAACTGTAATAATTTTACTTTGATGTTTAAACCGCATAGAACATATCGTTTTTATAAGACGGTGTTCTAATGATATAATCGATCACACTGGAATAACTGTAGTAAATACTTTGATGTTCACCGCATAGAACATATCTGTTCTAAACGGTGAATCTCATGATAACCCTGAATAGTTTAATAACATAATTACTTCTTCACTCTTCTTCTTTTGTTCTCTTCTTCTTGTTCTTTTTTTCTTCTTCCGAGAAAATAAGTTCCATGTTTTGAGGTCCTAATTTTTTTTTCCAGAGCACGCCCGAGAAAATCGCGGATCAGGAGATTTAACAATATGTAAATTTGCGTCAAGAATTGGAGGCAAAGAGCATACCTTATCAATGGCTCAAACGCGCCATTAATTCTCGCTCTTTGCCAGGGAATTGACCTGTGTCTCGAATGAACCATTTATGGTATGTAATATGATAAGAATTTTTGTCCTGATCAATGGTGATAGTATAATGGAAACTTGAATGGCATTTTTTGTGTCGTGGGATACTCTGCGAAAATCTTTAAAGAAATATGAAAAATGATAACTTTTTTTTCGCTTTTGTCTTTTATACGAACCAATAAAATGATATCAAAAGTTGGTTAAATTATAATATTTGAGTGCGGATTAATTAAAGAAATTAATATCGTTAATCGCTAAGAAGAAAGAAAAGACGTTCCTACTAAATTATGAAGCAATCATTAAATAGTTGATGGTGTAAGGGATTAACCAAGTGAAGAAAAAGACTCATAAGAAGCGTAATAAAAAATAGTGCTTCTATGAAAAGGGTAGAGAATTATCTAGAATAGTATTACGTTGACAGGAAAGTGGTACATCTATTTGTGGTGGGTCACGATCGAGCCATAAGAAAGCTGTGCATTTAGTGTGTGTGACAATACAGTCAGTCAAAATACCTTTAAAAGAAAATTAGAACTTGGATTAATACTCCAAAGATGCGGCAGTAGGTCTATCCTGATGCATATTTCTGTTAAATCACAAATATTCTTTCTATCACCGATTATTCTATTTTCAAAACAGGTTACGATATAATTGTAAATATGGAATTTATGTATTTGGCAATGCTACCATGTTATTTTATTTTGCGATATTAGCATAATATTTTACTCAATTTTGGTTAAATTGGTGTATGAATTAAAAACCTTTCATTTAAGGAAGAAATCATGATAGGTAAATTATATTTTCAAGTTTTTCAGGGAATTGTGCTCATTGTTCCTTAGGTTATATATTACGGAGAAATAGATTCCTGCATGATTTCATGATGTAGAGATAGTTGCTCCGAGCTTTTCGCGTTTGAATACTATGTTAATTCCTGATAGGCAGCGCCCTCTGGTGGCGAATAAAAACGAAAAATAAGAAGAGTTAAAGCAAGATTTAATTAGTTCAGGTGAAGGGAAAAGAATTTGGAATGTATCATTTCAATCGCATGTCAGAAGATAACACCTTGTGTTATGAAAACTTCTGTATACGCCAAGGAACCCCTTACACTGAAACAAGTAATCACAATGTTTCGACAAGTTAGCAGCATATGCCGAGTATCAAAACGTTTCCCTTGCCATAGGTAATGGGCTTTCTCTATTAGATAAAATGAAGTGATGAGTTGAGAAGAGAGAGAGAGATGAGAGAGAGAAGAGAGAGAGAGAGAGAGAGAGAGGATGAGAAGAAGAGAGAGAGAGAAGAGAGATGAGAGAGGATGAGAAAGAGAGAGAGAGAGAGAGAGAGAGAGAGAGAGAGGAGAAGAGAGAGAGAGAGTTAGTAGAGAGAGAGAAGAGAGAGATGAGGGAGAAGAGAGAGTGAGTGAGAGCAGGAAGAGATGAGAGAGAGAGAGTTAAGAGAGAGAGAGAGAGAGATGAGATGAGAAGAAGAGAGAGAGAGAGAGAGAGAGAGAGGAGAAATCGTTGTGTAATTATGTTTAATAGAACAAGGAGAAGTTGCTATATTTAAGAATAAGGGCTAATTATGTTGTTGGTTTTCATCCTCTAAAACGACCAGGGATAGGATTTATATATATTATAATATAATATATTATTATTATATATATATGTATTATATATTATATATAATATATATATTATTATATATATAATTATATATTAATATATATATATATATATTATATATTATATATATACATTTATACAGGGCATTCTGCATTCTTACTAGTGGTTTGTTGGCTATTACTTATTTGTCCAATGGCTAACCACTACCATATAAGTCTTTAGTCTTGTTTGTGAGTTCGTTAAAAGTTGAGTAACATTAATTAATCCTAGAATCCAAGAAGATAAGAAAAATGACGTCCCACAATTATTTAACACATAAAAATATAGAAGATGCAGTCGTTGGGTTGTTAGTGGGAATTATAACCTAAGTATGAGGAAAACACCTTCCTTCAAATTTGACTCAAAGAAAGGTAGTCCTATTTAAAAGATAGAGAGAGAATTGTCAGAATTGTTATTATGTTGGCAGGCTGCACGTTTGGTGGTGGGTTTCTACGAAATCCGGCCTATAGAAAGCCATGCATAGAGGTGTGCGTGTTACCTTAAAACATAGACTAGCTTGGACTCATTTTTGACCGACAGGATGATTCCATGGTGTCCAGTTGGCTTGGTTTCAAAACTCTGGAACTTAGGCATTGACGGTGTTTTGTAGCCCGTTCCATTTTACAGTACTAAGTTGGTGAATAACCCTGCGCATATATATAGGTGTAAATGTCTTTATCAGGAGATATCGCAGAACATTGTAGGAATGGTTATCCCAAACAGTTGCATATAAGGTTGAAGAGGCATTATTTCTCCGCTTTATATTTCTGCTTCTTTCTTTATGATTGATATGAAATGGGAACATAGATGAACTTCGGCAAAACGACTGATTTTCCCTATCTATTGATATGAATGTAAGTTGCAGAAAACTTTTGCATCTAAAAGATGGATGCTTTTTTGGTACAATATTATTCCTCTGATAGCATTCAATAAGCACTCCTGGATCCTTGTTATAATTATAACATAAGGGATTCAGCCGCACTAAAGATATGAGATAAATTCTGGAGTAAAGTCTTATTAGTATGGACTTTGCCCAAAATTTCATCAGTAAATAACTCGAATTTGTTTGAAAGTATATTGGAGTGGAGAATTTACACGTCACTGGTCAGGAAACTATTTCATGGCTGCTGTTCCCTATTCCCAATCCATCAGTATCGAACTGTCAATTGAAATCTATGTGTGATCTTCGGGTCTATCTTGGTACCAGATGTGAGACTGGCAATCGACCTTCAGATGAGTCGACAGTAGTTTTCCGGAACTTTCTGTACACAATGTCTAGACAACAGAG
>JABUQX010010181.1:12500-15000 GCA_015478945.1 Trachelipus rathkii | reverse complement strand
AAATCAATCTCCATTGGGGCTACCCGAGACTAGAAAAAAAAACTTACTTTTATCAAGAACTTAGACGACGTTCTGCGGCTGCCCGAAGATGTGCTACTCGACGTTGAAAGGTGCAGAAGTTAATGGTCTTTGTGCTAATGCCGGTTTAAATGTGTATTTAACATTAACCAGATTATAACAGGGGATATTTCGTTAACATATTGGGCAGTTGAAGAACTCCAGTCAGAGGAAGGATTGCCCTCTAACCTAGACCAGCTGGCCAATCTTTAAAGCATAATATATATAATTATATATATATTATATATATATATATATATATATATATAATATATATATATATATATATATATATATATATATATATATATTATATATATATATATATATATATAATATATATATATTAATATATATATATATATATAATAATAATATATATATCATCACCCACCTTCTCTCCCCCAAGAGTGGGGGTAAAGAGCGTAACATGAACCGGAAACGAATAGTTAGTAGAAGAATATGGCGCCAGTCGAAAAAGAGCCGCAGCCCTTAACCAACCCCCCTTTATAACCTTTTAATGAAACTGCGTCGTAGTCCAGAAAATCCACCCTGGAGCTTAACGGACCGCGACGGACCCCACTATGGCAATCTTCGTCAGTGTAGGGTTTAATCCTTTGCCGGTGGGTTACAACCAATACTCCCTCACAAAACCCGCCAATTCACTCTACTATGCACCTTTCTTCCTCGCCTCTGCGCAAAACCCACATTTCTCTCACTCCAGGCATTCTTTTTACTGATTCAATCCACTTTTTCCTTCGGTCTCTCAGCCGGTCCGATTCCCAACACACTCAACACTATACTCCGCTTAACCAACCGACTATCACCATCCCTTTTCCACATGATTCAAAACCAATCTCAAACGTAATTTCATTGTTCTCTTTAATCCCTTTCTTCAATACCACACAACTCTCTAGTATGGCTCATTCCTCATTTATCAATTCTTTCTCACACCTAACACGCCTTCCTACGATTGTCCATCTGAACACTTTGAACCTATAGATCTTGCCATCTTATTCCAGACCTTTTTTTCACTACTATATCATTAACACAGGTACATGGCTCTAATGCAAAAACTCTGCACACAGTCACAACTTAGTCCTTCACATCTCACCAAAGATTTAATCTGCACCATCCCTTCCTACCAATCATAACTTTCCTACTTACATTCTGCATCTCCGTTCCCCTTTCTCCAAACTACCTATTAAACAAACTACCTAATTAACGTGCTTTTATCCCGCTATGCAGGGGGTAACACGGGGGGACCACAGGAAATCGAAATTTAAGCCGGCTTTCCCAAACCAGCGCCACCAACGTGTTTAGCAGTCGGGTTTTAATTCTTGCCCCCAGGTAGATAAAAACCCACTGTTTTACGGCGGAGAAGTTTAGTACATTTAGTACAATACGAGAGGACGCTGGTTAAAATCCTCCGCGTAACAGTTGGGGTTTTATCTACCTGGGGGCAAGATTAAAACTTGACTGCTAACACGTTGGGTGGCGCTGGTTTGGGATAGCCGGCCTAAAGTTCGATTTCCTGTGGTCCCCCGTGTTACCCCCTGCATAGGGGATAAAGCACGTTAATAGGTAGTTTTTTTTTTAAATAATGGTAATGTTGGATGAAAGGGGGAACGGATGATGCAGAATGTAAGTAGGAAAGTTATGATTGGTAGGAAGGTGGATGGTGCAATTAAATCTTTGTGGATGTGAAGGGAACTAAGTTGTGAGTGTGCTAGAGTTTTGCATGAGAGCTGTTACCTGTGTTAAATGTATAGTATTTTTTTTTTTGTGAAAATATGGTCTGGAATAAGAGGCATAGATCTAAGGTTCAAAGTGTTCAGATTGGACAATCGTAGGGGCGTGTTTAGGTGTGAGAAGAATTGAATAAAAATGAGGAATGAGCATACTTAGAAGAGTTTGTGTGAGTTAGGAGATAAATAAAGAGAACAAATGAAATTACGTTGAGAATGGTTTGGTCATGTGGAAAGGATGGATGATAGTCGGTTGGTTAAGCGGATGTAATAGTGTTGAGTGTGTTTTGGGAAATCGACGGCTGAAGAGACCGAAGAAAAAGTGGATTGAATCAGTAAAGGAATGCCTGGAGGAGGAGAAATGTGGTTTGGCAGAGGCGAGAAGAAAGGTGATAATAGTAGTGAATGGCGGGTTTTTGTGAGGGAGTATGGTTGTAACCCACCTGGGCAAAGGGATGAAAACCCTACACTGACGAATGCCATAGTGGGGGGTCCGTCGCGGTCCCGTTAAGCTCAGGGTGGATTTTCTGACTACGACGAGTTTTCATTAAAAGGTATAAAGGGGGGTGGGTAAGGCTGGGCTTTCTTTTCGACTGGCGCCAATATTCTTCTACTAATATTGTTTTCCGGTTCATTGTTACGCTCTTTACCCCCACTGCTGGGAAGAATGGTGGGTGATGATATATAGTATATAT
>JABUQX010010181.1:0-2500 GCA_015478945.1 Trachelipus rathkii | reverse complement strand
TACCTGCTCCAGCTGCACCTCTTCAGTTGCGTAGTTACAGCTATTTCTCTCTCATTTGCTGAGAACGTGTTTTCAATTTCCCATTTTGCCATGAAACTGGAGTTGAAACTCCTTCGTTGAGGATCTCCGAAACTGGCTGATTAGACAGAAAATTAATAATACAAATTAGTGACCTTATGTGAGAATCTGAGAGTTTTACCTGAAACAGAAAAATTAGTGGTACAAATTAATGACTATGTGAAACATATGCGCGCTTCCAGCACTAAGGGAAAGTGTTAAAATTAAGGCATATAGAGTAGAGACGAACGAGGACAGGAACCAGCTCGAAAGCACACTCCTCAGAACACGAGGGGGATTGCCGTCCGGCCATTAGCCTTCCTAACGTTCAAGATCTCAGGATCTATGCATCTGATCATGTGTATCCAGCGAAGCCAATGGATACCTGAGAGGAGAAGGAGTAAGGAAGGGAGGTTACATTAAATCTTTCAGGTGGAATTAGTGAAAAATAGAGAAGGACGAAGAAATTAGCCTTTTCAGAAGGAATATTAGCTACAGATCCGTCAGAGCCAATAAGAGGAGGAAAAGCAGATTTACAGAAGTTATTAGAGATATTTTTGGCAAAGGGCCAGAAATTTTTATCAGTAGGAGATCCACGGAAGTCAGCGCACTTCCTTTTGGTGATAGCACGTTTAGCCTCACGAATAATGTCACTACAACAATTCCAAGTTTGAAACATTAATTGGAAGAATGATATGAAATGAAGAATTTTTTCCATTTCCGATAAGCATTGTCTCTACCCTGAGAGCACGAAAGCAGGTGCCATCGAATCACGGATTTTGAGGACAAAAAGATTTAGTTGAAGATGGAATGAACCTGCTCATTCCCACGGAGATTACGGCTCCTACTTTTTCAGCAGTAATCGAAGTATCCTACGAATCAAAACATGATTCATACCAAGGGTAGGCAGCAAAAAAGCGACGCAATGCCACCCAACTAGCCTGATTAAAGTTCCAGAAAGAACGTTTGGGGCAAGATGGAACTGGTGGAGAGAAAGTTTTATAATTAAGTGATACAAGATTATGGTCTGTTACCGATATGAGGAAAAATTGTGTTTTGTAGAGAGAATGATCAGTAGTGAAGCAGTAGGTTCAAGAGGTGTTCAAGAATTGGTTAGGACAATCTGTGATGTGTGTAGGTTCATTAATCAACTGCTCCAGATTGTTGAGAATACTGAATGGCACGTCCTCCTTCCCACCTGTACCAGTATGAGAGGAGCCCAACCACTCAGTGTGGTGTACGTTGAAGTCTCCTAAGTAGAGGATCTCAGCATTTGAATGAGAAGAAGTTAACATCCTCGTGAGAAGGTATTTGGATATCTAAAAAGAGCGGGAAATCTGTTCCCTTAGTGAGAGCAACTCTTGACTACGATGATAATGGTAGTAGTAGGGAGGGAAAGAATCTGTAAGCCATAGATGATCAAGTGACTCAAGGTTTACAGACGGTGGTTACGGGAGTGTTAATGTTTTATATAGGGCACAGACTTCCACCTTTTCAGAGTAAGAATTTCGAAAAAAGTTGTAGTTCGAGATATTAAGGTTTAAGAAATTTGATAAGAATTCCTGGATAGTTGGGTCTCAGACAGGAGTAAAGATTTAGAGATGAGATTGTAGAAAGGTTGATATATATATATAGTATATATATATATATATATATATATTATAATATATATATATATTATATATATTATATATAATATATATATATATATATATATATATATATATATATATATATATAATATATATATATATATAATATATATATATATATATATATATAATATATATATATATATATATATATAAATAAATATATATATATATTATATATATATATATATATATATATATATATATATATATATATATATATATATATATATATATATATATATATATATATGATATATATATTATATAATACATTGCTCTAATCCTTATGTTTCTTGCCAAAAGATTCCGATCCTAGCCTAAATTATAAGGTTTGAGAACATTCTAATTTATCATATCTTATTTCACATTGAATAATTATCTTTTGTTTTGGAAGAAACGCTCGTCTGGTGATCATTTTCCCTTCCTTTCCCTGATTTTTTTGTTCTCTCCCCTTTTATATTTCGGTAATAGTGTGCATTGGGTTCGAGTTATATCGCGAAAATTTCTATGGTGTTCGATATATTCGGAAAATTGTCTATGGGTTTTCGATAAGTATCGGAAAATTTCGAGTAGAATTTGTCACAAAACTTTTGATATATGCTAAACTTTCCTAGTTCAGATTCTACAATTCTCTTTGCAACTTTATTTCCATTATCCTTTCAAGTCTCAATGTAGCAGCTGTTGTGAATGGCCACCGTTCATCCCATTAAATCTTTTATGTAGGGCGTATACCCTAAGGTAATTGTCCTATGCCCTTTCCTCTTTGTAACCTCTTCATTTATCCTCTT
>JABUQX010010180.1:15000-27500 GCA_015478945.1 Trachelipus rathkii | reverse complement strand
TCTATAATTGGTATTGTTTTAAATTTGAATCTTCATAAAATTATGATTTTAAATGTATATCTTCCCTTTTTTAACAAAGATAATGAATCAGTTATTGAATTTATTAATTCATTGAAAGAAATAGAGGCATTAATTAAAAGTATTAATCATGATTCTCTAATTATAATGGGTGATTTTAACTCTGATTCTGATGATTCAACTTTTGGTAAATTATTAAAGGAATTTATTGAAGTAAATCATTTGACTGTTGTTGATAAAAGTCTACCGCAAGATTCATTTACTTATCTTTCTCCTGCTCATAATACGACATCATGGCTTGACCATGTGATTTGTTCAAGAAATCTAAAAGATATGTTCACTAATATTGAGATATTGTATAATCTATGCTTATATGACCACTTTCCTTTATCATGTTGTTTTAAAGTAAGTGAAAGTATTCATTTCTCTAATAACAAAGTAACAGATACTAAATTCGTATACTGGAATAAACTTACGCTTAAAGAATTGAATGAATATGCTACTAATATTGACTGTTTGTGTGACAATTATAATTTTATGAAAAATGAGGTTTCCTATTGCAATAATTATAATTGCAAAGACAAGAAACACTTAGATTTATTAAATTTCTGGTATAAAGATATATGTGAAATTCTACAAATAGCAAGTGAAAAATTTTCTGTAGATTGTAAAAAAGTTAAAAAATGTATACCTGGATGGAATGAAAATCTAAATAAACTACATAAGGAAGCGAATTTAAGATTCAAGGAATGGAAAACTAATGGGAAGAAACGTGATGGTGAAGAATTTAATAATATGTGTATAACACGTGCTAATTTTAAGTTTGCACTAAAACAATGTAAAACTAATGAAAATGTAATCAGAAATGAAAAATTTATTTATAGTTTTAATCATAAAACCAAGACAAAGTTTTGGAATCAAATTAATAGAGAAAACAAATCTAAAAAAGTTGTATCAAAAATAGATGGAGAAACAGATGAAAAAGAAATAGCGGAAAAATTTTCAAGTAAATTTAAGAAAGTTCTTGATGATGATTTTTGCAGATCGAATATTGATAGCTTGCATAAAAATGTTTCTTGGACAGAAGCTTATGAAATGTTCAATGCTTCAAAAATTAGAAAATTAATTAATAAAATGAAACCTACTCTAGGTCCTGATGGAATACATCTTTATCATTTAAAATTTGGAACAATAAAATTAGATACTATTTTAGCTAAGTTTATGAATGCATGTATTATGCACAATTATATCCCTGTAGATTTGCTTAGAGGGGTTATAACTCCGATCATAAAAGATAATTATGGAGATTGGACTGATTTAAACAACTATAGACCTATCATGATGTCGTCAGTTTTCTTAAAGTTGCTTGAGTGTGGACTTTTGGAAATTGTAGAAAATTATATATCCTTAGACGACAGACAACATGGATTTAGATCAAAATATTCAACAGAAACGGCCTTATTCGCTTTAAAAGAAACAATAGCAAATTACATTAACCATGGATCTTCGGTTTATGCTGCTTTTTTGGATTTAACAAAAGCATTTGATAAAGTAAATCATGGTATCTTATTTAAAAAATTAGAATCTATGAACATTCCGGACATTGTGTATAATGTTTTGGTTAGTATTTATTGTAACCAATTTGCATGTGTTAAATTTAAGAATGGTATCTCAAATGAATGGCTTATAAGAAATGGTGTTAGACAAGGTGGAATTTTGTCACCATTGTTGTTTAATATTTACATTAATGATCTTGTAAAAGATATTGTGAAAAGTAGAATAGGGTACCAAAGCAGGAATCTTTATGTGGAATATAATAATAATAATAATTATTATTATTCTTATTATTATTATTGATAGATGGCCTTCAAAAACTATTAAATATTGCTGAAAAATCTATTTCTGATCTATGTCTAAGTATTAATTATAATAAAAGTGGAGTTATCAATTTTTGCAAAAAAAAGTAAGAAAAATAAAGAAGATTTACCTAAATTAAAAATTTCTTATGGTTTTTTAAAAAACCTGAATGAGATTAAATATCTCGGTTTTATTTTAAATGAAAATTTAGAAGAAGGGGCAGACATAAAAAGAGCTAGGGACAAATTCTTAGGAACGTTTAACGTTTTATTAAGAAGATTTAGTTCGTTAAATGTAGATATATTGTTATATTTATTAAGATCTTATTGTATGCCTTTTTACGGAGCAAATTTTTGGACTAATATGTCAAATAGTAGTCAAATATTCAAACAATTTGAAGTATGCTTTCATAATGCTTTAAAAAAAATATGTAAAGTTTCTAATAGAATTAGTAATCATCTAATATGTAATTGCTTAGATATGTTAAATGCATGGGCGTCGCCAGCTTCCAAGCTAGGGGGGGGCAGCTTAAAATTTTATAGAGCTCTTTTATATATATATATATATATATATATATATATATTATATATATATATATATATATATATAGCATATAATATATATATATATATATATATATATATATAATATATATATAGATAGAAAATAAAGAAGACATAAAAATACAAATATTTGTATGGATAATTAAATGATTAATATTTAAAAAATTTATTTTATTCTAAAAACATAGAATATCAAATACAATATTGATGATGGAAAATTCACAATATATAGCAGTTGCAAATTGATATTAAAAAAGTAATTTCCTTTGTTCAACGCAAAAATTTACAACTACTGTTTGCGAATAAAAATAATCATAATTGGTCAAAAAAACCAAATTTTGTGTGTATACTCATCGATCATAGGCCAGCTGTTTAACCTGTAGTCTTCCATAGTATTTCGCAGCCAAGTCTTGATCCTTCGCAGAGCTACTAAAGAGTGTTCTACTTTTACTGTGGTGACATGGCTGGGGCGGAGTAGTATCATCAAGCTTTTTCGTCGACGAAAAAGAAAGGGTGGCAGTCCTCCCTTTAAGACTTGGAGATAACAGATTTTTGAGTTCTCACTACTCAGTTTTTCTTGTCTCCCCTTCCCCCATTCCAAATTTTGTACCATAGTTCTAGCTCTTCTTCTATGCCTTTTAAGTGGTAAAAATTATTAAAATGAAGCTGTCTTTTCCTTTTACTCATCGATTGTTATGAGGTTAGCATGTGAAAAAGGATGTACATATTGTCAATGCATAAGCAGGGTTTGTTTCAGTAGAAAAAAGTAATTCCAAAGAAGAGTTAAAGAATCCAGGATACGGATTATTAAGAAATCTTCTCCAGAATCCGTGGATTTGTTGCTTGGATGCGTTGCTGCGGTGCTGCTGCCTTCCAAAAAATCCGTGGTATATTCAGATCAATTCCCAGTTGCTCAGCGATTTGATTAGCTTCTTTTAAAACTTCATCGGTGATTTTTTCTTCATCTTTCCGATGGCTCCTAACCATTTCCACAATATGTTGAAATGTGCTGGCGAGGGTTTTGACGATATCCAGGTCTTGGATGGGAGAGCTTTACAGACTGCTCTAACATCGCAGAAATACTTCGCCGATCAATGTCATAACCCATGATGAATGACGACTTACATTTGCCGTTGAATGCAACTGAAAGCGCTTTTTCTGCGGCGGTATTTCCTTCAATGGAAAGGTATTTCTAATGCTTGCATCATTTGTACAAAGTGTGCTCCTAAAACACTCTGATGCACTTGTGTTGTTCAGACCATCTGTCTGGCATATGCTTGGGATGTTTGACATTAATTTTCTTCTTAAAGACCGACTCGCGAAAAAAAAGCGTAAAATGTCCTTTATAGTTCTTACAGTATTGCGGATTTCTGGTATTGTAGTTCAAATCATTCACTACTAGATTTTGTTTGTGTGAAAAGCAATGAAAGAACAATGCTTTTTATACTTTTCGCGTAATATTGCTGGTTAAACTTCCTTCTTTGCCAGGCATCGTAGAATAGCCATCGAAACCCAAGCCCACGCAATTCTCGGGATCCAGTTCTTCGGTCGTGACAAAATCGTCAATGGTTTTCGCAATGGTTTTTGCGTCAAGCACTTTCAGTTCTACAAAGCAATAAATTCTTCTTTGACTTCATCGGACTCTTTGTCGAAATAGCGCAAACCTATGGATAATTGTTCCTTTCCAGAAATATCTGCGGCTTCATCTGCTAGTAAGTTATACGCGCACGCTTCCTTTACCTTATTAACGATGCTTTCCTTTATATGTTAGTACCACACAGAGAAATGATCTTTTTCTGAAAATTTTTTTTTTTTTTCTTGGGGGGGGGGGGGGTATGTGGCATTTTTCTTCCCCTTTCAAAATGGTTATTTAATGACTGGATCTCCGGCATCTATTATTGAGGATAATATTTTTTTTTTTTTTTCTTCTAGGATTTAGAATGGGGTTAATTTGATGTCTACCGAGCACGTCCTGTAGGGAACCAATCTTGCAGCTTCAACAGCAGTTTTATGCCACTTTGTGTTTGTATGTCCCTTACAAACCGCATGAACATCTTTATATTTAGTGAAAGGTCTTATTATTAAAGAGCCTAGGACTCCTCTGACCGAACTTTAATTTCGGTGGAAATAAAATACAAAACTTGAAAAATGCTCCATTTAGGCGCCTGGAGTATGTCAGCCAAGTGAATATGTCTCCAACCCTTCATAATTGAATTTCCTCTTTAAGTGGGTAGCATCTTCCAAAAATTTATAGGTCTTAGGTGGAATCCAACACTCTTTCAGTAACTGTTTCTTTTTCTCAGTCGAAATCATAGATGAATGTCCAATGTATCTACCAATGTCATTTCGTGATTCATCTACTGAAACGCTAGCTCCGAAATCTGGACCCATATATATCTTGACTCGTCCAGGTGCTAGGCCTGGGTATGGGTTCTCAATCATGCGAAATATGCGAAGTAGGAAGGATTCCTCTTGTGTAGTCTTAGTTGACTAATTGGTATCTTCTTCGTTTTCACCGCTACCATTTCCATTTTTATCTGAGCTCTTCCATTTCAAATTTAGGCAAAAAAATATATATATATATATATATAATATTATAATATATATATATATAATATATATATATATATAGATATATATATATATATATATATATATATATATATATATATATATATATTATATATAATATATATATATATATATATATATATATATATATATATATATATATATATATTATATATATATATTATATATATATATATATATATATATATATATATATATATATATATATATATAAAATATTTATAATTATTAATATTATTATATATATGTTCTGCTACTGTAAATCTCTGCCACATATGGTCATAGGCTAATAATTTTACTAACATTCAAAGATGTTAACAGAAAAAAATTAAAAGTATAGCAAACTATGTTGAAAACCACTAATTTCTGTGTTGTAATGAAAAATAGTTTTTTAAAATGAAGCTAACCTCATATGGACAAGTAAGATCATGTGTTACAAAATTCCTACTTTTAAGAAGTAAATACACAAAATTTTATTTTTGTGTATTTACTTCTTAAAAGTAGGAATTTTGTAACACATGATCTTACTTGTCCATATGAGGTTAGCTTCATTTTAAAAAACTATTTTTCATTACAACACAGAAATTAGTGGTTTTCAACATAGTTTGCTATACTTTTAATTTTTTTCTGTTAACATCTTTGAATGTTAGTAAAATTATTAGCCTATGACCATATGTGGCAGAGATTTACAGTAGCAGAACCATATATATATATATATATTATTTGCATATATATTATATATTATTATTATATATATATATATATATATATATATAATATATTATATATATATATAATAAATAATAAATAAAAAATTAAATTAAATGTTTTTTAACTTTTTAATGATATTGCTAATATTTTACCCAAAATAAAAATATATATATTATATTAAAATATAAATATATATAATATATATATATATTATATATATAGATATTATATATATATATATATATATATATATATATTATATATATATATATATATTTATTGTTGGGATTTAGTTTGAAAAGGAAAAACTCAGATAAAAATGGAAATGGTAGCGGCGAAAACGAAGAAGATACCAATAAGTCAACTAAGAATACACAAAGAGGCAATCCCTCCTACTTCGCATATTTCGCATGATGAAGAACCCACACCCAGGCCCAGCACCTCGACGAGTCAAGATATGGGTCCAGATTTCGGAGCTAGCGTTTCAGTAGATGACAGTCACGAAAATGACATTGGTAGATACGCTGGACATTCATATATGATTTCGACTGAGAAAAGAAACAGTTACTGAAAGAGAGTGTTGGATTCCACCTAAGACCTATAATTTTTGGAAGATTCTACCCACTTAAAGAGGAAATTCAATTATGAATGGTTGGAGACATATTCACCTTGGCTGACATATTTCAGGCGCCTAAAGGGAGCATTTTGCAAGTTTTGTAATTTATTTCCACCAAATTAAAGTTCGGTCAGAGGAGTCCTAAGCTCTTTAATAATAAGACCTTTCACTAAATATAAAGATGTTCATGCGGTTTGTAAGGGACATACAAACACAGAGTGGCATAAAACTGCTGTTGAAGCAGCAGATTGTTCCTACAGGACATGCCGGTAAGACATTCCAAATTAACCAAGCATTCTAAGAAAACCTAGAAGAAAAAAAAAAAAAATATTATCCTCAATAATAGTTGCCGGGGATCAATCATTGAAAATCATTGGAAAAAGGGAAGAAAAAGCCACATACCAATCAGTTCAGATTCAGAATGAGACCATTTCTCTGTGTGGTACTAATATAAAGGAAAGCATCGTAATAAAGGTAAAGAAGCGTAGCGCGTATAACTTACTGCAGATGAAGCCGCAAGATATTTCTGGGAAAGGAACAATTATCCATAGTGTTGCGCTATTTCGACAAAGAGTCCATGAAGTCAAAAGAAGAATTTATGCTTTGTAGAACTGAAAGTGCTTGACGCAAAACCATTGCGAAAGCCATTGACGATTTTGTCACGACCGAAGAACTGGATTCCGAGAATTGCGTGGGCTTGGGTTTCGATGGCTGTTCTACGATGTCTGGCAAAGAAGGAGTTAACCAAGCAATATTGCGGAAAAAGTATAAAAAAAGCATTGTTCTTTCATTGCTCTTCACACAAACAAAATCTAGTAGTAAATGATTTGAACACAATACCAGAAATCCGCAATACTGTAGGAACTATAAAGGACATTATTACGTTTTTTCGCGAGTCGGTCTTTAGAAGAAAATTAATGCCAAACATTCCCAAGCATATGCCCAGACCAGATGGGTCGTGAACAACACAAGTGCATATCAGAGTGTTAAGGAGCACATTTGTGAATGATGCAAGCATTAGAAATCCTTTCCATTGAAGGAAATACCGCCACAAGAAAAAGCGCTTTTCAGTTGCATTCAACGGCATGTAAGTCGTCATTCATCATGGTTATGACATTGATCGCGAAGTATTCTGCGATGTTAGAGCCAGTTGTAAATGCTCTCCAATCCAAGACCTTGGATATCGTCAAAACCTCGCAGCACATTCAACATATTGTGGAAATGGTTAAGAGCCATCGGAAAGATGAAGAAAAAATCACCGATGAAGTGTTAAAAGAAGCTAATCAAATCGCTGAGCAACTGGGACTTGATCTGAATATACCACGGATATTTGGTAGGCAGCAGCACCGCAGCAACCATCCAGCAACAAATCCCACGGAGTTCTGGAGAAGATTCTTAATAACTCCGTATCTGGATTCTTTAACCTCTTCTTTGGAATTACTTTTTTCTACTGAAAAAACACCTGCTTATGCATTGACATATGTACATCCTTTTCACATGCTACTCATAACAATCGATGAGTAAAAGGAAAAGACAGCTTCATTTTATAATTTTTACCACTTAAAAGGCATAGAAGAAGAGCTAGAACTTTGGTACAAAATTTGGAAGGACAAGAAACTGAGTAGTGAAGAACTAAAAATCTTGTTATCTCCCAAGTCTTAAAGGAGACTGAACCTTTCTTTCCGTCGACGAAAAAGGTTTTGATGATACTACTCGCCCAGCCATGCACCACCAGTACAGTAGAACACTCTTTCAGTACTCTGCGAAGGATCAAGACTTGGCTGCGAAGTATTATGGAAGACTACAGGTTAAACAGACTGGCTATGATCGATGAGTATACACACAAAATTTGTTTTTTGACAATTATGATTATTTTATTCAAACAGTAGTTGATAAATTTGCGTTGAACCAAAGGAAATTACTTTTTTAATATCAATTTTGTAACTGCTCTATATTGTGAATTTTCCATCATTGCATATTGTATTTGATATTCTATTGTTTTAATAAAATAAATTTTTTTTAAATATTAATCATTTAATTAGCCATACAAATATTTCTATTTTTATGTCTTCTTTCTTTTATATATATATATATATATATATATATCATATTTTCAATTATGTAGTTATAATAAAAAATAAATACGAGATATACCGGTAAGGTATAGTTCGGGTATTATTCTATATGTAAGGAGTATATTATAAAAGAGGCTCTATAAAATTTTAAGCTGCCCCCCCCTAGCTTGGAAGCCTGGCGACGCCCATGCATTAACATATCTAAGCAATTACATATTAGATGATTACTAATTCTATTAGAAACTTTACATATTTTTTTTAAAGCATTATGAAAGCATACTTCAAATTGTTTGAATATTTGACTACTATTTGACATATTAGTCCAAAAATTTGCTCCGTAAAAAGGCATACAATAAGATCTTAATAAATATAACAATATATCTACATTTAACGAACTAAATCTTCTTAATAAAACGTTAAACGTTCCTAAGAATTTGTCCCTAGCTCTTTTTATGTCTGCCCCTTCTTCTAAATTTTCATTTAAAATAAAACCGAGATATTTAATCTCATTCAGGTTTTTTAAAAAACCATAAGAAATTTTTAATTTAGGTAAATCTTCTTTATTTTTCTTACTTTTTTTGCAAAAATTGATAACTCCACTTTTATTATAATTAATACTTAGACATAGATCAGAAATAGATTTTTCAGCAATATTTAATAGTTTTTGAAGGCCATCTATCGATGGAGCTAACAAAACTAAATCATCTGCATACATGATTATATTCGACATAAAGATTCCTGCTTTGGTACCTATTCTACTTTTCACTATATCTTTTATAAGATCATTAATGTAAATATTAAACAACAATGGTGACAAAATTCCACCTTGTCTAACACCATTTCTTATAAGCCATTCATTTGAGATACCATTCTTAAATTTAACACATGCAAATTGGTTACAATAAATACTAACCAAAACATTATACACAATGTCCGGAATGTTCATAGATTCTAATTTTTTAAATAAGATACCATGATTTACTTTATCAAATGCTTTTGTTAAATCCAAAAAAAGCAGCATAAACCGAAGATCCATGGTTAATGTAATTTGCTATTGTTTCTTTTAAAGCGAATAAGGCCGTTTCTGTTGAATATTTTGATCTAAATCCATGTTGTCTGTCGTCTAAGGATATATAATTTTCTACAATATCTAAAAGTCCATACTCAAGCAACTTTAAGAAAACTGACGACATCATGATAGGTCTATAGTTGTTTAAATCAGTCCAATCTCCATAATTATCTTTTATGATCGGAGTTATAACCCCTCTAAGCAAATCTACAGGGATATAATTGTGCATAATACATGCATTCATAAACTTAGCTAAAATATTTTCTAATTTTATTGTTTCAAATTTTAAATGATAAAGATGTACTCCATCAGAACATAGAGTATAGGTTTCATTTTATTAATTAATTCTCTAATGGTTGAAGTATTAAACATTTCATAAGCTTCTGTCCAAGAAACATTCTTATGCAAGCTATCAATATTCGATCTGCAAAAATCATCATCAAGAACTTTCTTAAATTTACTTGAAAATTTTTCCGCTATTTCTTTTTCATCTGTTTCTCCATCTATTTTTGATACAACTTTTTTAGATTTGTTTTCTCTATATTAATTTGATTCCAAAACTTTGTCTTGGTTTTATGATTAAAACTATAAATAAATTTTTCATTTCTGATTACATTTTCATTAGTTTTACATTGTTTTAGTGCAAACTTAAAATTAGCACGTGTTATACGCATATTATTAAATTCTTCCCCATCTCGTTTCTTCCCATTAGTTTTTCATTCTTTGAATCTTAAATTCGCTTCCTTATGTATTTTACTTAGATTTTCATTCCATCCCGGTATACATTTTTTAACTTTTTTACAATCTACAGAAAATTTTTCACTTGCTATTTGTAGAATTTCACATATATCTTTATACCAGAAATTTAATAAATCTAAGTGTTTCTTGTCTTTGCAATTATAATTATTGCAATAGGAAACCTCATTTTTCATAAAATTATAATTGTCACACAAACAGTCAATATTAGTAGCATATTCATTCAATTCTTTAAGCGTAAGTTTATTCCAGTATACGAATTTAGTATCTGTTACTTTGTTATTAGAGAAATGAATACTTTCACTTACTTTAAAACAACATGATAAAGGAAAGTGGTCATATAAGCATAGATTATACAATATCTCAATATTAGTGAACATATCTTTTAGATTTCTTGAACAAATCACATGGTCAAGCCATGATGTCGTATTATGAGCAGGAGAAAGATAAGTAAATGAATCTTGCGGTAGACTTTTATCAACAACAGTCAAATGATTTACTTCAATAAATTCCTTTAATAATTTACCAAAAGGTTGAATCATCAGAATCAGAGTTAAAATCACCCATTATAATTAGAGAATCATGATTAATACTTTTAATTAATGCCTCTATTTCTTTCAATGAATTAATAAATTCAATAACTGATTCATTATCTTTGTTAAAAAAGGGAAGATATACATTTAAAATCATAATTTTATGAAGATTCAAATTTAAAACAATACCAATTATAGAGTCATTATGTAACACTGGTTCAATATTTTTTGATAAGGATTGTTTCCATAATATACACATACCTCTTTTAGGTCTACCCTCATGTATTACATTTACAACTTCTTTTTGAACAAAAGACACATTATCCCATTCTTCTGATAAGTTATTTATCAAGTGAATATCTTTTTCCATTAGCATTAATTCTTGTAATAAAATTAGATCATGATTAAGCATAAGTTTCCTTATAGTATCTAAATTATTCTTAAATGAGTTACAGTTGTAAGTAACCATGTTTAAATCCTTAAAAACATCATTTGTTATTGCCATTATTTCTGTTTGTAAAAAATTTTCTGCATATTATTCCCGCAGGCCAGAAGTCTTCATTTAAAAGCTTTTCTTTAAATCTTGCATCACTTGTAATTTTAAATGATTTAGAGTAGGGATTTCTGCAATTCAACTCTTCAATATTTAACCAATCTATGTCCAAGTTTTCTTTGATAAATTCTTCTAAGTGAATATTTTTAACACTTAAATCACATCTGCCAATATAAAATTCCATAAACCTTTTGGCACTTCTTAAGTTATCATTAGGTTTTGAATTTTTAGTCCCATAAATTATTTGTTTACTCTTTTTTCGAGACTTCACAATAGTAAACATATCATCTTTTGATTTATCATATATATTTTCTTCCAATTGACGATCATTCGTCTCTTTAGAAACCAAATTTTTGGATTTTTCATATTTATCATCTTCCAATTGACGATCATTTGTCTCCTTAGAAACCAAATCTTTTTTAGGATTTTTCTTTGCACCTGTAAATCCTTTAAATGGAACAGATTTCTTTTTCATATTAAGAGAATTTGAAGCAACCTCTGCCCAACTTTTCTTAAGCATAATTTCATTAACTTCGGGTTTTCTGAAAGCAATAACTTCTTCAGATTCAATGCTTAAATCCATTTGGGAAGCAGGAGGTGCTGAAGGTAATATTGCATTATGATCTAAAAGATCATCATTCGAAGTAAAACTTCCCGAAATTATTATATCTTTATCATTTATCTCATGAAGTTTCCTTATATCATTTTTAATTTCAAATAGGTTCTCTTTAATACTAAGCATATCAGATGTTAGTTTATTATCTTTTAATCTCTGATTTTTCAAGTGATTAATTTCCTCTCTTAGTTTAGTGACTTCATCAATTAAATTGATTAATTCTCCACCAATAATTTCAAAACCACTTGCTGGTGGGAGTGATCTATATGACTCTGCAACAAATTTAGGCAAAGCTTTATCCTTATGTTTAGCAGAATGAATCAAGTCCAAAATATCCTGCATATCACCTCTCAATCTATCATCTCCTCTTCTCCATTTTATTTCTTCTCCTAATAAATTCGAAAGTCTCTGTTTAGCTTCCTTGATATTAGATGCACCATAAAATGCAATGCAGGTCATAACAATAGTATCATTATTGATCACATCTAAAGCTGTTGTCAAAACAAAATTTAAAGTCATTATCTTTCATTATGAACGAATT
>JABUQX010010179.1:10000-13244 GCA_015478945.1 Trachelipus rathkii | reverse complement strand
GAAAATAAATGACAGGAGCGTACTTTTATATGTCGGGGTAACTAACAATTTGTGTGGGGGTGAAACACCTCTATTTTTAGAAAATATTTTTTAATTAAGGAAATGTTATATCCGACGATATTATATAATTTTATTAAACTATATAGTAGATTCAAAATACGATATTGGAGTTATATAATTATTTACCTAAATGAAAATCATAATGCGTTATTAAAATAATTTACTTGCGAATAATATTGCCCGAGATAGTATGATTGATCATGAGGTTAAATGGTAAATAGATTATGCTAGGTTCAAATAAAAGTTGAATATGATTTCTGTTTTTTAATGACTTATCCGTAACTCTCACCTAATATATTTCTCACCGTTATACTAGACTTCATTTATATGCAATTAATTATTCAATTCGGAATCTTGAGTTAATTATTATTTCTATAGCGCTGTGACTGTTTTAGAATTGTTTGTCTTTTTATTAAATATTTACTTTTATTTAGTTTCGGTTTTTTATATGTGTGGAGAATGGAAACAAAGCGGCCGGAACTTCGGAAAATCTCTCGTTTAGTTTAATGACCATTGCACATGCAGACTGTCTAAGTAAGGCCGGTGGCAAATTGGAATTTTCTCCACAGATAATAAAGTTATAAATAGTAACCTTAAATCATAAAAATGCCAAATATTCATTCTTCAGTCATTAACCTCTAGCGAAGATTTTGGACCTTTGAAGAATTAGACCAGCACCTAACAGTCAGTATAATAAATACCTAATAATTAATGATCTTGATGGCGAAGAGAGATGAAAAAACAACTTTGAATAGTTTAATAAGGCAGTAAAATTTACTTTATTATATAATGACAAAAAGGTGAGATAGAACTTAGTTGTCTTATGTCCTCTTATAACTATATTCGCGCGGTTTTGTGCCGGAAATAAGATTGTGGGCCAGAAGTAATTAGCGAATACCACAATAAATGAACACTTGGGTGTGATAAAACCTACTCCCTGAGTACCATAAAAATGAAATTTGGTGTTTTCAGCACTATGCATAATAAAATAAAAAACAGTTTGTCCCGCAAGTAGCTCAGCATGTCAAAAAAATAAACAGTTACAAGGTTTATAAGTCCTGATTACGTTGTTTTTAATAAAGAAGTACGTAAAGAAGTTCAATGAAAAGTCGTATCAATTGTTTGTAACATACTTAAGTTATCCACTATAAATGCAAGAGGCGATTCATAATATCCTAACTTACCGTATTAATTTCAACCGCTACTAACGTAATGTACGATTTGTTCGCTGTAGCCTTCATTATAAAGAAATATAATTCGGGAGAGATATTGATGCATTCATTTACAACATTTGATGACTTATTTCACATTATTTCATGGATTAGGATTCCTAACAGTCATTATTTCGGATTTATAAAGGTATGGGCGAATTAATTCACTAGTCGCTTGTTGAGTGAAGTTTGTAGGGCCGTGGGAATGGAGCACCGGACTACGTGTAGCTCTAATCCTAGATGTAATGGCCTCCAATCTTGAGAGGTTAAATCATAGGAATTTATGCGTGGCTGTGTCTGAGATGTATTGTAAAATGCAAGAGCTATAGATTAAAGCCGCCTCCGACTTAAGGGGCCAGATCCTCTTACCTATGGTTGTAATATTTACCACTCTGGGCTCGGCGCCGATCACAAAGAACGGTCTTAGTCCCGCAAACTTGATGTTTTGGCCAATAAAATATAGCAATACCTAATAGTTGGATTATTAGATCCTTAAGCTATATCGGAAACGGCCCCCCAATAGACGTTAAAATGCTATTATGTTAAATAAAGCTTATAGCCGCTCTTTAATTGGTCAGCAGCCGTGCTGGTCAAAATCCACACATCCAATTTATAAAAATCGACACGTCTTTTGTGCCTTAAAACGGGTCTTACATGGCAAAATTTCATTGAATCGTGGTGTGACAGCAGAATGCAGAATTTTAATTACCGGTAAAAATTAGCTCCCCCGCTATGTTCGGCCTCATTTTAAAGTTATAAAAAGTTAATAAAACAGAACGTACTTTAAATGAAAAAAATGGGAAACCTCTATTTAGAAAATTTAACGGAACGTTCGCTATAATATTTATACTTAGGTAGTATATATTATTAGTATATTATTTATTATTTATTTTATATAATTATCTATTATATATATAATATATTATATTACTAATATATTAGTATATTATAGTATATATATATATATTATTAAGAATAGTAAATTTTGGAATATTGATAGATTCATGCTATGATATCGTGCACAGATATAAATTTAATTTTAACTATCAAAATTTTTTGATAACTATAACTTAAGTCACTTAATATTTTAATGAATATGAATAATAAAAATAATAATCAAAGCCAATTAAGAATATATATTAATAGAAATGAGGAAAACATGTTTATGCTTCGTGAAGAGTTCTTAGGTTTAGTGGCTGTTGAAAGACTGAAGGACAATCTCTAGTGAGGGGAATACTTCGAATGTTGAAATAAATTGCGACTTTCTAATTGGACAACGACATGATGGTGTAGCGGTAATGAAGAAAATTTCTTGCAGAAGTGTTCGAGCTGTCGAAAGTTTCCAGCTGTATTGTGTATGTTCATTGTTGTTGACATTCATTTGGAGTACAACACATTAGAAATTTTTTTGACACAGTAAAAACAACTGAACATTATTTTAGTTTACCAAGATGGAAATATTTTAATGGAAAAAAATAGGAAAGTTTTTCCGAGAGACAAAATGAATAAAACTAACACTAATATGATAAACTATGTGGGTGAAAAGTTAAGATGTATTGTTACAATTTAAAGAAAATTTTAAAGCAATTGTTGAAGTTTTGAGGAGTTTGTGATAGATCAAGATATCGAACGAAGCTTCTTCAAACACTTCAAACCTTCTGAATTCAGTAATCACAAGCGAATTGGTAATAAGTTTTCTTATGATTTCAACTGCGACCTTTCACTCTTCCATGATGCATTACATTGCAGTCGCCATAATTAGTGACGGCAACTCTGTTAATCATATTGTAAATATGATGCTTGTTTTTAAAGATTTTCTCAAAAATATCGATGAGAATTTTTCAAGCATTGTGAAAGTTGCAACAGAACTTTTGTTTTCTGTTAATGAAGAAATGTAATACGAAAACAAAATTAAGTAATTACAATTCCTTTTCTTGATGATTATTCAAAGTTCAAACCAGTTAGAGAGGAAG